>WMED01010897.1:0-15530 GCA_019650415.1 Pipa parva | reverse complement strand
GACTGTTGAGCCTCATAGGATTCCATACGTCTGGCCAGCGCGAGAAGCATTTCTTCAGGGTTTGTGCCAGCAGCCTCAGAGCGCTCCATGGCCCGGTTATACTGTAACGACTCGGAACCAAGAGGAAAGGGAGAAGGAGGATGCTGGCGTATACCACACTGTCCTTTGCGCTAGCTGACTTAGGGCGCAGAGTCTAAGGTACCCTCCGGTCTTCACCTTTAACTCCCGCAAGGAAGTACTGGACTCCGCTGCCGAGAGTACCCAGGTCGCGACCCCCAAGCCAGCTGTACAGTGGTGGTATGACTAACTGCGGACAGCCTCTGAACAGGTTGCAGACAGTACTCTGGTACAGGACTCTGACAGGAGCAGGACTCTGTGACAGGAACAGGACTGAACAGGAACAGAACTGAACAGGAACAGAACTTTAACAGGAACAGAACTTAAACAGGAACAGGACTTAACAGGAACAGAACTTAACAGGAACAGGACTTAACAGGAACAGAACTTAACAGGAACAGGACTTAACAGGAACAGGACTTAACAGGAACAGAACTTAACAGGAACAGGAACTTAACAGGAATAGGACTTAACTTTTAATAAAGCAGAACTAGCCCAAACACACTATCTAGCAGGGATAGTGTTATTATAACCGGGCATCCAGGCTGGAGCGCGTCTGCCTTATATAGGCAGAGAGACAGGCGCGCTCCTGCCTCTGCGAGTGCCCGGTGCACGCCCCGTGACGTCACGGTGGGCGCGCCCCCTGCGCGCATGCTCAAAGCGCCGGCAGTGCGCGGCGTGCGCGCATAGACAGGGAGAGCCTGGCGCTGGAGCGGAGCGCGGTAAGTATTCCTTACAATATCTACCAATTAATTCCAATATTATAGGTAAATACAATTCACAATAAAAAAAATAGGATAGTTTTTTTCAAATTAAACAGAAGAAAGTCTACCTGAACTGCCTTTAGGAACTTACTGTAATTTATTCATGAGCAAACTATTTTATTATCCACAGTGGGCAGAGCTTATAATTAATGGATTGATGTATATTGCAGACAGCACTATGAGGCCCTGTAGTTCATAGCTGAGTTGTTTGGAAATAAAGAGGTGGAGCTTCCCAAACATTATTTATATCTCCAGTGTAGACAGTTCAAATGCATATGGCTACAGCAGTATGCATCATACACCGGACCCTCATGTATGCCCCCAAATTAGCTACTTTCATTTGATCTATGTATGCCTTGGCTAATTGTCATTTCGACACATGAAGAATAGCCTAGTTGTCTGAGAATATGTTCTGAATAAATGCAAAGTTCATCTATTCAGCAAATATTCTTAGACAATTACATTACATTTATATCTGTAATGTAATGTACAATGTAATGTTGCAAACTGTGCTAAAGTATTATATACAAATATGTAAAGTTGATGAACAAATTGTCGAGGAATCATGCATCTATGGAACGTACTGCACTTTGATAAATATATGCCAATATAGCTGAAATTATAGTTAAAAATTAAAAGTGTAGGTGACTGAACTGCTGGTTATGTTATAATCACCTTGCCTCATTATCAAGGCCATCCCAGATTAGCTTCTTGGTAATATCTGTAACATTCTATAATTACAATATAGCACTTTGTCAAGTAAATTTCTATAAATAACTATAAATAAGAAAATGATATTGGTTATTTCTTCCCCATGATCCATCGGTCTCACAGAATGAGGGATGTTTGTACTGTATAAAGAAGAAAATTAAGCGAGAAAATCTTTGCTCTTCTTTCATCAGATCAAGACAAAGTGGAAGAAAGCTGACGTGCTCCTTATTGTCTCGAAGTTATAAATTGCATTTGACAGAAACTTGGCCCCTTGGAAAATAATTCTGCATTCTTGCTCTGAGTTTCTCATGCTTGGGATGCAGGTTCATTTCAAGTCACACTTGGCTGAATTTTGTTTCTTCACAGAAAATAAAAACAGGCAAATAAGACCACAATTATTATCCCCCCTTCCACTGCATTTTGCCCATTACTCTAATAATTTCTGAACACTCCTTTAAATGCGATACTTGTATAGAAGCTAATTTAAAGATATCTTATGTTGTGCTGTTTAGATTTCAACAAAATCATTTTTTTATTAATGAGATTAAATGAGTAATTGAACCTTCCTCCAATTGCAAACCTAAAAATATTTAATGGCAATGGACTGTTGCTGGGTCAGCAAACCTTGCTGTGAAAAAGTAAAATAGTGTTTCAGGGGACAACCCTTTAATCAGGTGAAACAAGAATTACCCAATCAGCTTGCATAAGGTAAAAAATATTTATTTTATTGTTTGGTGATACATGAGGAACTAACAAATCATCTTGCCCAATTACAGAAAAAAACACCTCAACAGTGTAGTCTAAAACTGCCAATTATAGACCACATCCCATCCACCATTTTGTGAATTTCTAAATGTCCTTTAAAGGGTAAGTAATCCAATGACTAGTCACACACTTCTAATTTTCCTACTTCAATAAAGGAAATTACATATATTTTTTTTACGACTGTTGCTATGCCTCCTACCATTCCTTGGGCCCTAGGCAGAACCCTATGGTGCCTTGTGCATAATCTGGGTTCTGCTGTTAATGAAAAACCTAGTAACCTTGCCTTGGAACAGCAAAAATATTTCAATGTTCCTCATTGATATTTTAAACATTCTTTACAAAGTATCAGGTTTCTGAAAATAAATCAGCCAAAACATACACTTTATCTATAATACTTATCGTGAGGTTATGTAGAACATTTCCATTACCCTATAAACAAGCTTTCTGTTGATTTTAGATCAGCCATTTAAGTTTAGCATGGAGTGAAATCTAACAAAAATGCAGATATGTTAATCTATTTCACTTTAAAAATAATTCTCACATACATTGGGCTACTATACAAGTTTAAATGGACACTGCTATAAACATAAGATTGTTTCTATGCTAGTGCAACCAACAGACAGCAATATGATACTGCTTCTTATGCCTTTTCACTTCTCCAAAGAGCAAGAAATATGAGACATGTCTGGGATAACATTATTTGTCTACTGATAAAAGACATCCAAATCAGCAGAATCAATAAAGTTCAGTGGCCATCCATTAATCCCCTCCATGGGCAGCATTTGCCTGTTAATGTGATCTGCAAGGTAGCAGGGTCCTGTATTAGTAAATACAATTTCCAAACATAGCTTCTATGAAAATTTAAAATGTTTTTGTAAACACTTAATTCTGATTTACTCAATAAAATGTGCTACTGTAAATAAGCTTTCAGAATATAGACAGTGATGGTGTGGTCCACTTTGGATATTCTACTCTCTTTCTAATGGTATGTCCTGCCTTCCTCTCCCCCTCTCGTTTGCCCTGGAGAGCCACGTGGAAGTCTTTATCATATGGTAGCTCTCCTGTGATGTCATAAAGGCCCCACATACTGATAGTTGATGGTGCATATTGCAAATTTTCATGTAAATGCATGAAACTGACAAAATTCTACAGTCTGCTACCTTCACTTATTCATCAAAGATTGTTCTGTACTGTGGTGAATTAATAATCATATAGACAACTAAAAATGGACCATAAGTCTTTGCATGCTAGACTTTTCATTTTCAACTTCATTGTAACACCAATGCACATGAGAAAAATGATAACTCCTATACTTCTTGAAGTAGATCTATTTCAATTTGCTAGTATCCATAGCAATAGCTTTGTTAGATCAGAAGTAGGTTATCTTTGTATAGCTTTTTGTAGGGCCCTATAATTCAGACAAAATGCACTCTAAGGGGGTCATTCATTATTATTGTGTGAATTTGCCTAGCATAGTGACTTCGCATCTCTTCCCGTCACTACGATCAGGAAGACACAAATTCACTTCTTCTTATCTATAGAGCAGTGGAAATGGTCAGATGTGGTCGCATGCGTAGTGCAGCGTAGTCAGTCGCACAATAGTGGGATGAGAAGTCATGCGGAGTGAGGTGAATAAACAAATGAAGGGCAGTGACGTCATTCTCACTATATTCTACTAACTGCATATAAGTGAAAAATACTTATTTTTATATGTCACCTTGTGCCTAGTTCATGTTTACTAGCAGACTAATTTAGTCACAGTCACCATTGTTACTTTTGAATGAATAGTCATCTTACACAAAACACTGGAGCCCTGCCATCAACCCCTCAATTTGCCACTCTGATCTGCCGAAGGCAAACAGGTGAATTCACAGCAGTACGCCTTGCAGCATCCGCTCCTTCCACAGACTTCTTCACATGCTGAATGTCCGAATTACCTGTGCACACACAAATTGATGCGAAGAGCCCCGTAAATCCATGACTGGAGTAAGCGTCAGAATTGGTCGTGAATTTGTCACATCACAGAGTTTGTTGAATAAGTTGAATTGCAGTATGTTCCTCAGAAGTTGGCTTATTCATAAAGGTCTGGGTAATCACATATAGGTTCAAATTCTCCTCCATTCTCATCTGATCCAGCAATTGTTTCAGCCATATTATACCATTTAAATTAAATAGAAACATGAGTACTGTAGAATTAAATGATTAATAAATGACTTTATTTGGACTAACAGTTCATTGTGTAAGACAAGTTTTTGAGAGACGTTTCCTCTTCATCATGCTATGGAAAAGTTGAACAGTCATGTCACATTCACCTTAGCTTTATCCAGGAGCTAGCCAGGAAGGGCTCCAACAGACCCAAAACAACTCGTGCAATACAAATAAATCCAGGCTGCTCATTGTGTAAACTCAAAAGGGAATCCCCATTTTATTGCAGAATAAATTAACACAATGTTTCGGGGGAGTTTACATGGTAAGCAGCATGGATTTATTTGTATTGCACTCTTCATCAGGCCAACATGAACTCGGAATACTAGGAAGGGATGTTTAAAACACATGAAACATTTAAAGTGACATTGTAAAGATGATGTCACTTCCCTTCACTAGGTCTAATGTAGTCAAATTCGCATCACAATGCATCTACTAGTGTTTGACTGAATACAGCCTAACCAACTATGAAATAGTGTTCAGCACTGTTGGATTTTTGCCAAGGAAATCTGCTACTTAGTGCATAAGAATCAGTAAATTCTCATCTGTCAGACTATAGTAAGTTTCACCAATTCTGCTATAAATATTTGACTACAGAATTCATATTTTGATGAAGATGTATCAGCATTGGGATGGCACAGTTCTCCTCACTTCATACCAGATTCTTCTGGGAAATCTTACACTGATCACTGGATTCCATAACCTGAGTAAGGATGTCTACCTTTACCTCTAAACCCCTTTTATCCCATAATCAGCAGCAGGTTCCCACGTAACACCTTGCTCTCCTGCTCTGATTCCTTCTGGCCTCAGCCTTAAATAACCTCTGGTGGTGATCTCAACCTCACTGACACCACTGACAGCTTTCCTGTTTTACAAATGCTGGGCCGCAGTTATTATTTGTACTCAGTAGATGAAGTCTAAATGCAACATTAATTGCACTACCCAGCAGCACAACACAAAAATATTCTGAGGAAAGTGACAACTCAGCTAAAAGTTAGAATTAGCCATGTACCCCTTATACATTGTTTAGATTGTGCACATATCTACAGAAATTTAGTTGTATGGGTGATCTGGGGGTGTTATTAATTCCTATTCAAAGCTTGCACATAGTTTTATTAGTATTCTTTGTATGTCTTGCCAGCTATTCCAGAAGTCTTTCTTGCACTAGTGATTTTATGTCCAGCTTAAAGCTGTTCTCAACATTTACTCTTATCACTCATCCAATTCCAGAAGTATTTCACACCTTATGAATATAATGTATGGTCCTGTGGTCATTTTTGGGTTAGAGGCTCTGCAGCATGGCAAAGTCATATATATACACATAGTGATGAAGTAAAGTTAATTCTCATAGTAAATGGTACTGTACCACAAATAAATGATAAATTACCATTGTATATATCTATGAATATATAAGTTAAGATAGAATGGTCATATTACTCCACAGATGCATAAAAAATGAGTATTGCAATACTTGGTGATACTTTTTTTTATTGGACTAACAGTCATTCTAAATAGACAAGCTTTTAGGAGATCTGTACTCCCATTATCAAGTCTCAACCAATATACATATACTGTATATACAGTGTATATATATATATATATATATATATATATATCAATGCTGTTCACCTTCCATTTCTGATTGTGATTTAAAGGATCTGATTGGAGGAGCTATAATGTCAATCATCATTTAGCCCCGCCCAACCTGACTCAAGAAAGAAAAGTCAGGCTGACAGGGAAGATGACAGAGAGAAACATTGTATAAAGGTACATTTTTTTAAATACATATATATTTACAAAAATATTTATTTCATTAGTAGAAACTAAATTAGTATTAGAGTTTTGTGGTGACAGGTGCACTTCAATATTGCCGCTTTCTTAATGTTAAGCTAATTTGACTGATAAAGTTAAAAAGTTTTTGACTATGTAAAACTAAATAAATACTGGTACTTTATTGATATTGCCATTTTTACCTATTTATAAAGCTGTTCGTTTGAATCTTTTTTTGCCAAAAGTGTTTGCATGCTTTAGGCTGCTGAAAACCCATTGTTTCCTATGGGGTTGGTCCTGTGGCTTACCCAGTCGGATTAGTTTTTCCAGCAAAAAAAAAAGAATATCAATATGAAATGGATGGGGAACCTCATTGATAACACTGCAAAGTGTGATAGTTTTTGGTCTTAGGAAATACCTCAATCAGCTATATTAATTATATTGTCCATATTTCACCAGCATTAACAGGTCAAAAAGAAAATGTGACTTTTCTCGTTTTAGCTATTCAACTAACAGCAGCATGAAAAGCACAGCATGAAGGCGAATTTGTGTGTGGTAGTGAGAAGTGTTGTGGTGTTACAGTTGGATTCTGCTGACATGTGAATTTGATTTCATATATGCCTTCTCAGAATTGCTTCTGCAAAAGAAGCAGCTTTTACTCTCAAGTACTGTCCCAGCAGTCAATGTGTTTGTGCACCACAAACTCTCCACTGCCTGAGGCTCCCATGAGAATCTCTCCATCTGTACTGAGTCAATCTGCTTTTCCTTGCTTCAGAGATCTGCATAACAACATGGGAAGTACCCACTGCAAGCTGGCAGCCCAGGGGCATTGTCATAGCAGCAGCTCTGCTTGGCAGCAAAAGAATGGAAAAAAAGAGAAAATGATCACATCTATTACCTAGGGGGGAATTTAAATATGTGTATGTAAATGAAAGTATGCACCTGTGTAATGGAAATCACAATGCAACTAATGGTTTATTATAGAAATTGCATACAAAGTAAGTTCCATTTTGTCTCCTGATGCAGTTAATTGCCCTCAGTTTAGTTCAGTATTTCCCACTCAGCCCCTTACATACAAAACATTGCTCGGAGTTTGTTTTTAATCTCAGTTGAAAATAATTTTAAAATAATCTATCAAGACTGTGATTATTAAATTCCCTGTTAAGAGATTTCATAACAAATTAGTTGCACTGTGTCTGGATAATGGTTCACCACTTATATATAAACTTGTACCCGCATTTAACATAGCCAATGCCCTCCAATCCATAAAGCAAACAAGTGTTATCCAATCACTGCAAACTGAACTTAAACCTTCTGTTACTATGGACCAGGTTTTTAGACCTGGAATGACCTTTCCAGATTTCTGAGACTGCCTTGAGTTGCTCTACATGTTCATGGTAAAATAAGATTTACCGTATTTATAAGTAATGGTACGTTAAAGTTTTACTTTTAACTTGAATGTGCAGCAAACGTAGTATATTATGAACACACAATAAAACTTACATGTAACTTTGATTTATTCATGAATGAAATCTTTGCAACTGGGACATTTTCCATCATCTTCCACTTTCATCATACCTACTACATATGTGGTACATACCTTCAAATGACGCAGAGGTACAAAGACTGGTTTATAGGTGCCAAGGTACTAAGTAATTGCATCCAGGACCCACATTGAAGACAATGATTACATAGGGTCCCAACCCAGCCCAGCCATTTTTATAAATGGTTGACATCATTTTAATCTCATCTGGCTAACAACACTGTAGGAAATTAGCCCACTAAATAAAAGCAATTGGATGGAACTGGCTTGGAATATAAAACAAAAATTTGAGTGTCAGCGGCACAGAGATAAAGTATCAATCGATTAAAATATATACTAGTGAAGAGACACTTTGTTCTGCAGCAGTTTTTCCTCTATACATTCCATAGATACTACATGCAGGTGTGAAATGATTGATGAAAGGTTTATGGAGATGACAAAATGCTTTATTTTTAGAAGCAAGCTGACGTGTGTAGTAATCATCGCTACCGAGTGATTTTTATGCCTATTTAATACAAAATAGAATAAGCAGAGCACTCCACCTATTTCCTGCAAAATGAGGCTAAGCACGGGAGGGATAGAAATGCAATTTCCCATTCATATTGTCCCAGAAACAAAGATAATAAAGATATCAGCAAGCAACCAAATCCATACATACAATTAGAAGAGGAAAAGAAAGGTATGTGATAAAGTATTTGTATGCTGAAAGTGGAATTAACTATGCATCAGACTACAAGGCGTATTTAGTTTCCACTCTTCTATGACTCTAAATAAAATGTTAGCTTTTCAAAAGAAAATCACATTGAATTCTTACTTAACTGGGTACATTACTCAAACAGTATCCCCCTAGTGATTCAGTGATTCTGTTGCTGAAATGCAATAATAGGTTAGCGCAGGTTAGAATCACAAATATCACCAACATTATTTATCCCATGTTAAAATAAACATTCTGCATTTGGTTAGGAGAAATCTGTTTTGTTATTTTACATGCCACTATTTCATTTTAAAAAACATGCAAATATTTGACAAAATTTAATAAACTCAGAAAAGCCCAATTTCGCTTTTTCGGGTTTATTCCTGCGAGATCTCGTTAGTTTCTCGTGGTAAATATCGCAAGATTTTTTTTTATCGATATTTACCAAAAGAAACTTTTCAATTGAGTTTTTCTATGGAATTTTTCGACGGTAAGGTAACCGTACTTTACATTTCGAGTTTATTAAATTTTTCCCTTAATGTAATATGGAATGATTTTTTTAATATGTGATATTAAATAACATTGCATAGATCCCTGTGTACATGTTCACTCCTGCTAAATTTCCAGGCTTGACTCATATGCGACAAGTGCAGTAAGTTTGTGCCGCTTCATATTACAGAGCTGGTAAAGCTTAAAATGTAGGGGGTTATGACTAAAGTGAGAATTCAACTGCGTCAATAATCCCCACAGTAAAGTCATGACAGTGACAATATTCCCATAATGAAGTCGCAACCGCAACAGTAGCCGTCTATTTTGGGTACTGTGCACCTGCCATTAGCGTGCAAATTCACACCTTTACGCAGCAATTCGGACATTAGTCAATAACCCCCTCAGTGTTATCTTTGCCGGTGGTGCTAATGCCCGTTATTTGCTTTACTTTAATAGAATGCTGTGATGTCATTTTCCTGTAACTCAGCGACCAATGTTACGGAGTAAAAGTGCCTTTTCCTTTTGTTTAAATTAGTCATTATGCAGAGAACGTGCATGAACTAACCTGTTCATCTCTTGGACAATTCTAACCTAAAGTTCATTTCTCATGCGATGCTGTTTTGAAAACCATGGGTGTGTTTATAAACAAGGATGCCAGAAATAGGCCATTCTCAGCATTATCACAGTGGTTCATTATTCCCAAATAGTTTTTGTAAAAATACATTAAAAATTCATTTTCTCTTCTAATTTACACCAGAGGCCATTCTAATTAAATTGGCCAATGGTGAAAATTAAGGCAGTACAAACAGGCAAAATGCCACATGGTTTTAAAGCCATTAACACAGACAGTATTTCTTACCAATTTCTGTTTTCACAATGAAATCTCTAATTTTAGCTGACTTCCTATGTTGATCTGTTTGTGTATGTAACAGATATGGCAACCTAATTGTTGTGGATTATTTTCTTATTTCTCGGTCAGACCATAAGGCATCTAGGGGGGAATTCACGATTGCGCAAAGTGAGCTCCAAAGCCTTCGGCTCACTTCGGACTGACTGATCTGCGCTCGCTGATGTCCTGCACGCGGACATCAGCGAGCGCATTAAAGGGATTCCAGTCCCGGCGAGGCAAGTCTTTTGGTCTTGCCGAGACTGGAATCCCTTTAATGTGCTCGCTGATGTCCGCGTGCAGGACATCAGCGAGCGCAGATCAGTCAGTCCGAAGTGAGCTGAAGGCTTCGGAGCTCACTTTGCACAATCGTGAATTCCCCCCTGTATGTTTTTTGCCATTCAGTCAGACATGTAAACACATTACATTGTTCTCTATGACACTCGTGTTCAAACATTCACATCAGGTGATTCGTCATATCCCCAATAATCCCTGTGCGACTACAAAGAAATTGTCTGACACTGAAGTTCTCATTTATTTAGTCAGATGTGATTTGACATCATTTCATTAAAAGCATTTTTTGTACATCTTACTAAACTCCTGAAAAAAGGAAAAAAAAGTCTTATGATTACAAATTCATTTTTCCAACAGTTGACTGACAAGCAAAAGGAATTGAACAATCACAAACGCAGTAAACCCGCATAAAGGTCAGATAACACTTTATTATATTGCTATGTTCTATATATGAAATTGTTATAATAACATCATATTCTAATCTCATAAGATTGCTGATTCATAATGTAAAAATACTCCTTGAGAACACAATACTTTCAGGATAAATTTCAACCCACAATTTCTCCAATTCTTTTTAAAGATATATAACTTCTTTCTAGTGCATGTTCCATGACCTTGTGGGATATCAAGTACTCTTCCTTCCTATTTCTTCCCTTTATACTCGTAATTCATAATAGTTTATATTTTATACTGTAGTTCAGAAGTATAATGCAGGAAGTTTTTCTGCTGCACAAACACAAATTAAGACACAGTGGAGCCTTTGACAGGTAAGTTAGGGCCCATCCAGAGACTGTTATAGGCAAGCTAGGGCTTTGGGTAAAACTAAAATCAGGACCCCTGCATTACCTCTCCAACTCCCCCTAGTGGCCCCTGACTAAAAGGGGGGGCCCTAGAAGTGCTTGATCCCTAGCAGTGAACGAGCAGAGAAGTGCTATTGCATACATACTTACCTACCAGCTTTACTCCTGTGTGGATGATCATGATGTGAGTTGAGATCCAACTTGTGACCATCAGGAGGAGAACGAGTAGGTAAGTATGCAGTAGTTCTCCTCTGCTTGTTCACTGCTAGTACTACTCTTGGAGTAGGAGGGGGGGGAAGCATATTTTTAGGTATGTTTTTTTTTTTTAAGAAGCCCTGGGTCCATTCTTCTTAAAAACACATACTTAAAAGTATGCTTTCGTGACTATGACCAGGAACCCTTACAGTGAATGGTCCCTATGCAGTAGCCTAGGATTTCTTGTGCATAATCCGGCTCTGCTTCTTCATGGGTTTGCACCAATCAAGCGATGACCAGGAAGTATGATGTTGTAGAACAGAGTGATATCCTTTCTATTGAATTATTAAAGTCTGTAAAAGTTTCTCACTTTACCCAATACATTTCCTCCACCATGTGTGAAGCGCTTCAGCATCCTTATATAAACCCTCTCACACATGTATTTTTCTGTTTAATACCCGCACCGAAGTCAATCTACTTTCTTTATTAAACAGAATAACAGATTTCTCTGTGCTAACACAGTTACAAAGCTTTTTATCATAAACAATTAACATTTAAGCATGAATAATCAAAGAACATCTGTGATTCCTTGATTGTTTTCAGGGTGGGGAAAGGGCATATCTATGCGTAATATAATAAGAAAAGTGCTTTGCTCCATTGTGCGCCCCATGCTGAATTTCTTTTGAAGTTATAAGAAGATTTTACTAAATACCATCTTAAACATATCTGATTGTAACAAACATTCTGCTCATGCTGAGTGATCCTAACACCATTCTGGCTTGCAGTATACCATACTAGCTCATTTCAGAATTTGCATCTGATCACTAAAGAGATCAGCTAGTGCCCTGTTTCCCCCAAAGCAAAATAGGTTCCTCCTGACAGGTGCACTTTGAAGGACCAGTAACACCTAAAAAAAAAAAAATTCACATTTGGATTGGCATGGCAGTTATTCAAATATTGTATCAGTTTTAAAATTGTAATCTCTGAAGTTCAATTTCTGAATTTTTATCACTTTCCGATTGTTCTTATCATTACTGATGGCAGCCATGTTGTTAAACTGACCTCACTCATTGTTTTCTCTAGTGCTTTAGTTAAAACAAATTCAGGACGTTCACCCAAAAAACAAATTTCTAAAGCTGAATATCATAGTTTGGAAGCACCGATGATGCTTTTAGTTGCCTTTCTCAGAGCAAGCCTCTAACCTGTCGGAGGTAATCCACCTGCTCCTTTATCGGGGGGAAAAAAAACAGGAATATTCCGAATATGATTCAGTTCTACAAAATTCTGCGTTGAATAATTCTATTTATAGAAATTCTTTTAGGCAGGAGGTTCAGAAAATACTTTAGAAAATACAAAAAGAAATCTGTAGCTTTGTTATAAGAATGATAGGCAAAGAAGGTTAATTGAAGAATGGGGAATTCAGACTAAGATGCATTACTCACTTAATGCAGCAGAAGCAAAGTAGAATTATTTGTTGTTTTATCTGTACTGGGCAAATTCCGATTTTCTGCCAGATTGAAAAAGTAACGAGAAACAAACTTATTATTTATTGACACAATTAAAATGAGATAATTGCTTTGTGTGTCATGGTGTCAATGCAAATTTCACTTTACGGGCCTTATTGACTAAAGGATGAATAGTTGTGTATAGCTCTGAATTCGCACTTCCCCATGTTTGCTTATTGAGCAAACTCTTCGAGGTGGCGAATAGGCATCTACTTTGGGTGATTACAATAGTTGCCATCTTATAGATCACTTTGATTTAATTTGAAGGCACATAAACAAGATGAACATTTATTTAGTTGAAAATAAATAAGAAGGTATATCCACCTGTGCACAGGGGATATAAAGGAATCACTCTTAGAAAAAAAACAACTTTAGCTCCCTTTATTAATACATCAGGAGAAATGTATCAAATGGAGAAGCTGGGGGAAAAAATTAACATTTTCATTCAAGAACATAACAAAACTGCTAATTTTCCCCTTTGAAAATGTTAAAAACTGAAATGTAGCCAATAACCCCCATTGTGTTAATGGGATCACTGTGTGATAGTTCCTTTGGTTGAGGAGGAACTGCCCCACTGGGTGAATGCTTTTAGCGACCTCTGCTGACTTCAATAAGGGAATATTTTTAGTACTTTGTTATCAAAGCCTTTAAAAGGGCTTAATGATTAACTATAAGATACTGTGTTGAGTCTGGTGAAATCAAAAAATGTTGAAAACCAATTTCCCTTTTTTATGTAATGACTTAAGAAAACGCTAGCAAATAAATGAACCTGTTTTTCTAGAACAACCACCAACACTATAGTCAACATTATCACCAATGATAATGAATCCACTATGTGGATGGGTCAGATGTATATACTGCAACAATATGAAGATGTCGTCTAATTTTTTTTTAGATGGGGGGGAGTATATAAAAATATTTTAAATTGTAACTATAGGTTTCTTATTTTTTTACTTTCCTGGCTATGGTATATTTGTGTTCAATACATTGGAATCTCTATACTTCAATTAAAAGAAATGGTACTTTTGGGTCCCATTGACAAGACTCATCTTTATCAATGGGTGCAAAGAATAGGAAAAGTCACCATTCCTTTTAAAAGGTGATTTGTTTATGGATATTTATAGAGAAATAGGTAGAAAGTTAGCAAAATGGTTGAGGAACATACATCTCAGAAGATTAGAGGCTATCAGTGAAAGAGAGACAAGACGGTGGTTGGAGATACATTCAAGGTTAAGTGTATCTTTTGTGAGAATGGGTTTGATACAGGCCTCTTTAAATGAAGAAGGAAAATTTCAGAAGGACAGGGAATAATTTAGCATTGTGTTTAGCATTCAGTGTGTAAGGGCTGGTATAAGGGTAGAAGTGCAGTGTTTAACAGGACAAACCAAAGACATGGTCTAAGTGATATTTAAAATGTGAGAGGAGAGGATAAAAGAAGCAGAGAAATATCAGAATGAATAGAATGGAAGAAAAAGAATCTGAGTATGTGATGGAGATTGTTAAGAAATCTCAGTATTGTTTTTTCTGTTTGGAATTAAACAATTAACACTGAAGGGGTTGTAAATATAATACCCATGCCACTAGGAAGCACAGCTTATCTGCCTAACCTACACCCCTTTGGAATCACACTATTCCTACTGAAGTGAAAGACTGGAGAGAAGCCAGGTGACATTCCATTTATATTTCTTTCTTTTGTAACATTGGGGTCCTTTTGCCCCCTTACCTCGCACCATAAACAGAGGACAAATGCCATGTGATGGGTTCCTACCCCTTTTCCCAGTGATATATATGAACTATAAAAGGTTTGGGGATTAATATTGAACACCCCTACCACTTAATCAGGAGTGGCAAAGGATTAACATCAAATGAAAGCCAATAAGTACAATCCCCCAGTTGGGGTGGGGGGAACCTAAATATTTATTTTATTATTATACTTGGGAAATCATTGCCTAAGGCCATCAACCCTTTAAAGGGGAACTATAGTCAGATTACATCTTTTGATATGCAGCACTGTACTTTATTGAGAAGTTTTTCTCCCCAGTAGATGTTTCATCTGATGCAGAATGATTGAGTAGGCAGTACTGATAAATTTCTGCACCAGAAATTGTGTGTGCAATGTGTACCAGCCAGTTTTCCATGAAAAGGTATGGACATTTTTGTCTAATGTGTAATGTAACACCTGTACACAAGTTACCTTTCCCTCTGTAATCTCCTGCATTCCAAGCTTAATTTATTAGGCCAAAAGATCAGCACACTGGCTAACCTACTGCATTACTGCCTGGTTTGGTAATTGCTCTATCTCAGACAGGAAGGCACTCCAACGAGTGGTCAAAGAGGACCATTGGTATCCAACTACCATCTATAGAGGATATCTATCAAAGTCGCTGCCTAGCGCGAGCTCGTTACATTATCACTGATATGCACCACCCCAACCATGGTCTCTTCTCCCTTCTTCCATCTGGCAGATGGTATAAATGCCTAAAATCACGTACGGCCAGACTAAGGAAGAGTTTCTTCCTGAACTCCATTATCAGGCTTAATCACTCTCTAACCTTTTGTTCTCCCCCACCTTGCAATCTACTCCTTCTGTACTTCTGTAATTACCTCTGATTTTATTTCAAACATTCATATTCAGCATTAATATTTATTATTTATATTTATAAAGTATTGATACATATTTATTATTCAGATATGGTTATTCTACTAACGACTATGACGCACTTGTTATTTCGCTGATAAGTACAAGTGCTGGTCAACGAATTAGAATAATTTGAAATAGTGCAATCATGAAA
>WMED01010896.1:0-15531 GCA_019650415.1 Pipa parva | reverse complement strand
GGCACATTGTGAGGATGAACTAGGGACGGGAGACATAGAAAGGGATGTAATATTCACTTACCGTATATACAGTTAGCGGCACATTGTGAGGTTGAAATAGGGACAGGGAGACATAGAAAGGGATGTAATATTCACTTATATACAGTTAGTGGGACATTGTGAGGATGAACTAGGGACAGGGAGACATAGAAAGGGATATAATATTCACTTATATACAGTTAGTGGAACATTGTGAGGATGAACTAGGGACAGGGAGACATAGAAAGGGATGTAATATTCACTTATATACAGTTAGTGGCACATTGTGAGGATGAACTAGGGACAGGGAAACATAGAAAGGGATATAATATTCTTGAACCACACCAATAAACATGGCATGTCTATATATCTCAAAGTGTGGTAGTGTCACATACAGTAGAAAGGGATGAGAAAGTGACTCGTTGTAATGTACATGACTTTAATAGGTGATATAGCGTATATATTAATATATAGCGTATATATAGCATATTTGTGTCTGTCGGAATGTAGTTTAAAAATGGTAAAAGAACTGCATAGTATAATGTTGCGGTTACACCAAGATGTGTGCATTCTTTACTAGAGCACTGAACCTATATATATATTTCCCACATATAAGTGAAAAGTACATTACACTGCGATGGTTGATCTCAAAAGTAACTGTTTTTAAAGACCTCCAACAGTGTGAGGATATTCCTCCAATGCATTTGAGAATGGTTATTCAATGTGTCTCCTGATTGCAGTGTTAAAGTCATTTAATCTTACTGTAGTATAATTTATCCATTATCATGGACATGTGTGAATCTACATTAACCCCATGGAAAAAATGGAAACATTTGCATCCTTGAGGCTGCACTGGTAGAATAGACATGAATTATTTAACTAGATCTTAGCTTCCATCCTCAGACTATTTTCCTTCAATGTTCTCGGCCTCTTGCCATGAATTTTCTGATTCACAAATTCAGGAGTGTGTTTGTTATCATGCAGAGTAGAATTTATTTCCAACTGGTAGAGATAAATCCCAACCAGGTGGAACTTAAGCTGTTTATCAGTATTTTACACAAAGTAACATGGAGGAAGAGTGAATGTTGACCTTTTAAAGTCAGCCTCAAGAAGCCATGAAGTCATTGATAAGAGGAGAACACGTGCCAGATATCCATTGCTTTGTTTTTAGTATGACATCATTTTATTCCATTGCCAACATTTTTGTTACCTGATAACTCGCTTGTAGTCTGTTTTCTTTTCGGATATTTCTTTTCTGTTGAATTGAAAATTCTGTGCGTTTCATACCCTAAAGGAGATATCTATAAAAGTATTTTGACCACTTAAGGCTGGAGAAACTGTTTCATAATTCTGGTATCCACTATATCAAAAGCTTTTATCGCCATGTTGAAATTCACTTTTTTGATGCAATTTTTTTTTACATTGAAAAGTTGTTTTCAATCCAATGTAAATCGGCAGAAACCTTTTATAAATGTTCCTCTCTAATGTTGGAGCTATTTGTCTTATTCAGTCCTGCAGATTAAATAAAATTAAAATATAATGTGTGCTAAAAGGGATTTATTAAAAGAGAGCAAATTAAGTTTTTTTAAAAATAATTTTCATAGGAACAAGTAAATCATTATCTGAGCACTAAGGATAGATCAAATCATTTCTGGGACTAGGGTACCTGCAGATGCTTAACTGTACCTTTAATAATTCATTGATTGTGGCAATTGTTTTTAATTTATTCTATTTTTTTAACTTAGACCACCTAGCTATGCTATAAAACATTGTGGGGTTTATTCACTAAAGTCTGAATTGTTGCGTATAGGTACTAATTCGCCAGATAAAGACAGTCGCAATAGGCTGCTACTGCTGCAGTCGTGCCTTTATAATGAGAATATTGTCGCTACTTTATTATGGGAAAATTGTCGCAATCTTAACATTAAAAAATTGTCGCGACTTTACAATGGGGATATTGTAGCAGATTTACTATGGGAATCCACTGTTTGCGAATTCGACAGTTGAATTCGCACCTTAGTGAATAATGTATCTTTTTTATTATTTACTGATATCAGACATGTTGTTAAACAGACCTCACCCACTCCCATTGTTTTCTATTGAGTTTGAGATAATACATATTATGTTTTTACAATATATATTGTACAGTATATAGTAATTCTTAATGCATTTGAGGCAGTTATCATAATTACTGTCCTTTCAAGTGGCTAATTTTGGCTAGTAAACAAAGATGTAACTAATTCACCTTCAAAGAGATCATTTGTTCAAAATTGATTACATCGTTCATGTATATTTCACTTCTCAGAGCTGTTGTTTTATAGAAGTCTCTCATGCTATTTGATCTTGGGAGAAAACCAACTGTATGATGACTCCGCACATACTAATAAATACATATTTGAAGATAAATTAGGTTTTCTGTGCTGAATTAGCAAATTTCATATGTTTTATTAAATATAAATTGGAAAATAAAGTACTTTTTTAGAGCTATGAATGGTGTGCCATAACAAATATGGAGAACATTGGGCATAATCGGAGAATGCAACCAAGGGACCAATAAGTACACAAAGAAATAGGGACATACACTCAATAGTAGCTTTTAGGATAGCTTAAACTATTAAACCACAATGATACAAGTAAAATCATTTATGTTACAGTTTATTAAATGGGTTAAACTCCCTTTAAAGCAACCTTTAAGGGGTTCAGTGCTGTAATTTTTCACCAGTCTCTAAATGATGTCACTGTGCATCAAGGAACTAGAGCCAAGGTACATTAACTACTGAGCTGTGAGCATATTTTCTTTTTTTATAGAGCACTAGGTACTAAGTCTGAATTTATTTGACATAATACCAGTAATCATGACTATATAATTAAAGCCACTGGCCAATGGATATCACCTTAAAAGGGAAACTAATGCTCATTAATATTAGAGGTGGTTCTTAAGGCAGAGGGGGGAGATACTTACTGGCTGGTTCATGCTCCAACACTGCCTCCTACCTCTATAAAAAGCCGATCTCATCTGCTCTTCATGTCCTATTCCTGCAAGGAAGTGCATAAAAGACCTAGAGGCTAATAGTTTTCACCCCTCCCTTAAGAATCACTCCTAATACTAACAAGCTTTACATCTCTTTAACAGTGCTTAGAGAAAGAAATAGAAAATCCAAGAGTCATTTTTCAAAGTTAACTTATAAAGATTAGTATCAGAAAAAAATCCTTTATATTTTGACTCCGATAGAAGTAGTTGTTGAGGCTTTGCATGCAATAAGTCTTCAAGGTAACAGACTATGAACATACAGTATCTGGTGGCTTCAACATGCTATTAGGTCTTTTACAACAGAACATTTACAGTTGTTTGAATTTTGATTTGTGACATAAGTGTGAACTGAAATTGTTAGATGTTGGAAAGAGAAAAAACTTTCTTGTCAGAATATACAAACTGAAAATTCTTCCTTTTACCTCAGATGTGTCAGTTGGAGATGTCTTTGAAGTTACTTGTCTATATTTAGTGCTGGAACAATTTATCTAGCATTCGGGAATATTCGTATCACAAATTAAATAATGAGGCCATGACATTTGTATAAAAATACAATCAGGGTTGATTTTCATGGTAAATCACGTGGAGTCCATGATACTGTCCGTTACTTCATCCACTTTAACAAATTTCAGAATACCAGTTTAACATAATCAATGGCAGTCAGCCTGAGAGTGTAGATCATTTGATAATTATCAAAACTCTTATTCTTTCTGTATGAAAAGGATAAGAACATTTTATTAGGGCAGTTGCTCAAAGCCCCTGAAATTAAGGGGTCCTCCAGCAGCACTCTGTAGATGAGTTAAGAGCCAGCTGGACTGCTCTCTAGCCCCTTGGCTCCTGATCATCAGTACTTGAGGAGAGAAGAGCCGGGTAACTGATGCAGCATAGTGACTAATGCTGCTGGGGACCCTTGAAGTTGGGGGCATTGGGAGGTCTGGAGCAT
Source organism: Pipa parva (assembly GCA_019650415.1). NCBI lineage: Eukaryota > Metazoa > Chordata > Amphibia > Anura > Pipidae > Pipa > Pipa parva. The sequence continues at coordinate 11,539 of WMED01010896.1, read as the reverse complement.
GGTTTTGGGGGAACAATACTGGGGCCCCACTAGGTTTTCCCTAGGCACTAGTTGTCTAAATCTTATTTTTAATTGTACAAACGTATGTGCATTTAGAAATACTAAATCTAGAATTCAGCTCAGTGATGAAAGTGTGTATAGTGTTTGTATCATTTTATTTCTACACTTTTTCATCACTTTGCTTGTTTCACCATTCGGTGCAGTACAGGAAACGTTAGGAATAAGGATTTCATAGCCCTGGTGAGAGTGTCACAATTGATTTTAATTATTTCTCCTCTTGCCTTTGTGCCAAGGGTGAGTAAGTAATGTTTTCAGTCTCACACAGGACAAACGTGGGCTCAGTTATTTATTTCACTTCTGGGAAAATCTTAAATGAGTAAAGAGAAAAAAATGTGATCAGCAGGTTGAAACATTGATTTCTTTCAATATTTAGTGCAGTGTTATTGGCTGTAAGTTCCTTAATGTTTACAACGGGACAGCATCTGAATTATTAACTATTCTCTATATATTTATAGATTTAGGGCCTAATTCACCATTGTGCGAAGTGAGCCGCGAAGCGTTCGGCTCACTTCGCACATGCTGTTATGCGCATGCTAATGTCCTGTGCACGGACATCAGCATGCGCATTAAAGGGATTCCCCTCCCGGTGAGAGCACTCAAGTCTCCTCGCCGGGAGGGGAATCCCTTTAATGCGCTTGCTGATGTCCGCGTGCAGAACATCAGCGGGCGCATAATACCATGTGCGAAGTGAGCCGAATGCTTTGTGGCTCACTTCGCACAATGGTGAATTAGGCCCTTAGTCCCAAACTGTGTAATAAATTACTCTGACATGTATAAATCCTAGATTACTTCACCTTCAAATATAAATCATTTCATGCTGTGTGTACACTGGAATGCATGTATGTGTGTTGTGTTACGTACACTACAGTATGTGTGTACTAGAATCTGTTCTGCGCACTGCAATAGGTGTCCACTCGAGAATGTTCCTTCATCAGGAGTTGTTTCCTGAAATGTTGCATTTTGTATACCTGCTTGGGTACATATCCTTATATGAAGGAAGAAATCTTCATATACATCCAGATAAAGTAGACGATGCCATCAATACAATTTCTTTACACATCGACAACACAATGGGAATAGGTATGCATTATTACAAGAATGGAATTTGTCATAATTTTGTGAACTGTTGGAATTTCGCTCCACATTTGTGTCTTTACATTCGCAGTGCAATAACGCAGATTGGTGTATAAGTACATGGTTGACATTTCATGAACTGTAACGCAACTTACCACATTGTGGAAAATAAAAGTATTTGCATAATATGCAAATCTGGAGAAGTGGGGAATTATCACAAATATACACACATATCCATCCAACAAAGGGTTGAGCAATAATTGAATGATGGTTGTAAATTGTATGTGATTACTAGCTTCATATAAAATGCATTCCTTTCCACTTCTCTTCTTATAAAGCAGGGATATCCTGTTCTCCAGACTTTCATCTATTCTAGAAAATACCATAGGGGGTAATACACCATAGTCCGAACTTACCCTCCGATCCTTCGCCTCTGTTCGCACAGACTGTTATGCACTTGCTGATGTGCTGTGCGCGGACATCAGCGAACTCTTTAAAGGGATTCCAATCTCGGCAGGGCTCGCTAGGCTTAACTCGAGTTGCCTCGCGAGACTGGAATCCCTTTAAAGTGTTTGCTGATGTCCGAGCGCAGCACATCAGCGAGCGCATAACAGTCTGTGTGAACAGAGGTGAAGGATCGGAGGGTAAGTTCAGACTATGCTGAATTACCCCCCCATGTCATTGATTATATATTACCTTCTCCTCTATAGCAGCATTCATGACTGATTTTACAGTTCCTACTTTAGGGAAATAGTAAATGTAAACAGTTCTAACTAAGGATTGACATGAATGATAAACTTAGTTCAGAGCATTTTCCCTTAAGTCTAGTTATAGTAGATGGAGATGAAATATTAAAGAGAATCCATCAGAGATTCAATGCAATATCTCATGGAGAAGGTAACAGCATCTCAACATCACTCACACTTCATTAACTGCTCCAAGACTCTATAACATACCTCACTTCTCCTACTGATCTTTTGTTTTGATAGCACATCCATCAATCTGGTCACCATTACTAAGAACCTTGACACTCCCACCAGTCAAGACCTTTCTGTCTCTGCTGCATTTTATTCATCTCTGCGCCTGGCAGGTTTCAGCCATCCGTTGCTTTAATATTCATTTGCCTTGGAAAAAGGAGAAGCGAGTCAGGGTCTTGTCTCACAGTCGATTGCAGTTTTGAGTTTCTCAAATAGCTCTTTTTGGGCAGAAGCAAAACAAGGAGTTACATTGAAAGAATTTACACATTGCCAGGTTTGTGTGTTCTGATGATATGAATGTAGTTTGAGAATGTTATGATTGTGTTAAGCCAATCAGAATGCTTATAGAAACCAACATAGAATCACTCAAATGTTTTTATTACAGGTACAAATGGGAAACACATGCGTGTGTATGTACTGTATGTGTGTATATGTATATGTATGTGTATATACTGTATATATATATATATATATATATATATATATATATATATATATGCTACAAGAGTTATCCCACCCACGATAATTAAAACTCCACCCCATAGGTGTGTCTACATTTCTTTTTTGTAAATCAGAGTCCATATTAGTCATTTTCATATGGGTGGAAAGGAGCCCAATGGTAGCGTAGAAGTGTAAATGAGAGATAGGAGCTATAGCAATTAGAAAAAACAGGGAGCACCCACACTCCCCCCTCCCCATACAAACCCACCACCATACACACACACCTATAGATGCACACAGTAGGTTGCACCTGGTTTAAAATAATTATGGCTTGCTTAATGCATTGTCATTCATTTAAAATCTCCCTCCCAAAAATGTAACATCTTTAATATGAGTGTATATGAGCCTCATTGAATAAAGAGTGAATCACCTGTCAAATTTACTTTGCTGCAATTTGAGTCGCATTGTCACAAAAGTTGCAAATTCGCTTCTCAGGACCTACTAAGTGGAAAATATACTTGTCAAACAGGCAGACAGCAGTGAATGCTGTTGGATGCGTAGTGTGGCTTAGTCATCTGGATAGAAGAAGGATGAGAAGTCATGCGGAGTGAGGCAAATTCTAAAACTGAAGGACAGTGACATCAGTCTCACCATATCCCACTAACTGTATTCTGTGAATATTCTATTTCTATGTCACCTTGTCCCCAGGACATGATGTCACTTAGTCGCAGTCACCATTGTCACTTTTGAATGAATAGTCACCTTACACAACACTGGAACCCTGCCATCAACCCCCTAATTCACCAGTTTGAAGTATAAAAGTCAAACAGGTGAATTTGGAGCAGTTCACCTAGTCACATTTGCACCACTCTGTGTTTTAGTCAATAGTAGAAGTACCTGTACATGCGCATGCAAAATGATGTGACTAATTCTGTCATTTTACGACTTGCATAGTTGCTCGAATTGGTCACATATTTGCAACTTTACAGACTTTGCTCAATAAGACAACAAATATGAGGCAGTGGAAAACAGATGCTAATTCATAGCTCTCCATGACTATTCTCACTTTAGTCAATGAGGCTCTAAGTCTTTTGAACAAATTTGAAAATTGCAAATCTGAGCAAGAAGTGATTATCCATTATTTATCTCCCCCTGTAGACACCACCAGAACTTTCCAGGAACAATGTAAATGTCTCCTGATCACGTTCAGAATTTTTAGAAAATGAGTAATGTTGCTTCTGACACTTGGCAACTTGTGAAATGATGCTTTGGCAGATGTAATAAAGACCTGTAGCTCTGGGAACTGGGAATGAACATTCGGCATCTGTCATAATATAAAATTCAGTCTCTCCTTGTCTCAATCTTATCAAACCATTTCATTCAATTTCTTGAAGAACTTGTAAGACTAGAAAAAGAAAATTGCTGTTTGCATTAGACAGTAATATTAAGTGGAAAAAGATACACAACCATCAATCGTAATCCTTTATAAACAACTGGAAAAAATATACAAGAATCAAGCTCAACTCTACCCAGTTTATATACAAGCCAGGGTAATGCAAACAAAAGTTGCTGTAAGTTCACCCCAATATCCCGATCTCAAAGGGCCTCATTAACTAAAGTCTGATTAGTCATGTAGAGCTATGCATTTGAGTCTATTCTCCACTTCCCCCATGTTCTCTTATTGAGAAAACTCTGTGAAGTGGTGAATATGCCACCAATTCGGGTGATCTTACTGAACTCTTCGCATCATTTTGCATGCATGTGCACAGGTACCTGTATTATTGACTAAGCGAGTGGTGTGAATGTGTGAATGCGGTGAATTGCTCCAAATACAATTGTTTGACTTCGCCTCTTCAGACTGGAGAATTGGGGAGTTGATGGCAGTGCATCCAGTTTTGTGTAAGGTAACTTAATTTAAAAGTGACAATGGCGACTGTGACTAAGTGACAACATAACCTAGGGACAAAGTGACATAGAAATAGGTAAAATATTCACAGAATACAGTTAGTGGGATATGGTTAGACTGATGTCACTGCCCTTCACTTGTCGAATTTGACTCACTCTTCAAGACTTCTCATCCTACTTCTATCCGACTGACTATGCCACACTACACATCCGACAGTGTTCGCCCCTGTCCAAGTGTATTCATCACTTAGTCAATACTGAGAAGTGAATTTGTGAGTATTTTGGTGATGCAACTCGAATTGTAGAGAGGTGAATTCAGACTTCAGTCAATGAGGCCCAGAATGAGAGTCAGCTTTGTTTCCAGATCCACCCCCTTACATATGCATGATCATCAGTGCTCTTCTATTATATGGCTTTAGGAGTATGTATCCAACCCTCTTACATATGCATTACCCCTTTCAGGGTATGTATCCCACCAAAACAAATCACTGTATCTTCCTGGACAATCTCTGTTGGAAATTCATTATTCATCTTTACTGGCCTCTTTGTATAATGTACAAAAATGATTTCTACCAGTTGTAGGAAGGGCCTCAGCACTAGTGAAAATTCATTATTCACAATCTTCCCTTTTAGGAATAATTTAATAAGAGAAAAATGAAGTCAAACGGACTTGTATAAATCATTAATAGATACCAAATGGCTTAAGGCAGTTAAGTAAATCCTGAGACATAATAATACCTAGAATTGTCAATATTGGCACTTTCTCTATTTTAAACTAAGTTTTAAATGCTGGAGCAGCATTGACATTTCTTTAATTATGTTTTTATATAGTGTGTATGTGAGTGTCTAGACAAATAGACTGCACTCAGATAAAGGTACTTTAACCTGGGTACTCCACCATCACTCACAGTGCAAACTCACATTATGGGAGATGTTTATAAAAAAAAAAAAAAAAAATCAAAAAAATTTTCTCCTGGTAAATTGATATCGACATACCTTTAGTTAAGTCAAAAATGTTGATCTCTCTGATATCTATATTTATTAAGCACCTTCTGATCTGTGCATTTTTGATCTCTATCAATTTTATGTAGTGCTGAATAAAATGGATCGATATCAATAAATATCGATGCGTTAATCCCGCTACAATTCACATTACTTTCAACGGAGCTCAATGTCTGCCGATATCACTGATCTTTTCCATGGGGAAAAAATATCTCCATGGGGAATAATGGGTTTTCCCATCACTCAATCTCTGAACACGATAAAAAAGGTCAGACGGGGATTAATAAATATTGATATTGGCGATATCGTTGACCTAATTAAGGTATATCAACATCAACGTACCAGGAGAAAACTGTTTTTGAATTTTAGAAGTATCCCCTGGGTAGTACTGAAAATTCCCTAGTTTGTTAGGAGCAACCTAATCCCACTTAAGATAGCCTTAAGAAGTATTCGGGTTCAGTTTCTCAGGACATACCTGGAAATTTAGGCAGCCAAGTGTCTGTTCTAATTAGCGTTGTAATTATTAAGATGGAAAAGGCCACAAAACATGTAAAATATATGACAAAATGCAATTGAAAACCCTGATGAGAAACATACATAGGAGTGGAGATGGTTGGACATAAAGGCACTTTACCTATGCAATGCATTCACAGGCATTTTGAAGGGCGTTTTGGATGGAATTCATTATTTTCCTGGAATAGATACAGCGAGTTCTGCATGGTTAGTTATTGCTTAAAGATTGCCTGGTGCTCTGGTAGGAGGGCAGACATTGTAATTCCGATAACGACATTCCAGAAGTTAATAAGGCAGTGCACTCAATTTCGTATTAATCAGCCAGAAGGTTATCATAATGTCTTGCAGAAGAGTCTTTCTGTCCTGACCTCAGCTGGTTCAGTTAAATGAGTTTATTTTGTTATTGTAACAAACAGGATCAGACTGTGACCTTACCCTTCGGATGAAAGCTTTATTGTATAGTCACTGATGCAGTATCTTGTTTCAGGGTTGAAGTTGTTCTCTGTTTGGACCTTCTGGCATTTAATTGGAAGTCTGAGACCATTGCCTGGTTCATGGCTTAAAGGGAGCAATTCATTTTAAATTATTTTCTTCCTGTTTTTTCTTTTTTTGTTCTGAATGTTCTATGACATTGTGTCTGTAATGATCCATGTACAAATATAGTCTAATCTATGTTAAAGGGTAATTCTTCCTGCACCAGAGTATATCAATGAAAATGGGGTTACAGGTACCAGACAAGCAATTATACAGGCACAGTGGGGGTTATTCACTAAAGTCCGAATTGTTGCACCAGTAGGTGCGAATTCGCCACATACTGTAAAGACAGTTGCAATAGGCTGCTACTGTCATTGTCACATCTTTATAATGAGAATATTGTCGCAGTCGTGACTTTATTATGGGAAAATTGTTGCGACTTTACTATGAGGAAATTGTAGCAGATTTGCTATGGGAATCTGCTGTTTGCAAATTCGACAGTCTAATTCACACCTTAGTGAATAACCCCCACTAGTATCTCTATTGGGTTGTTCAATGTAAGTTTAACCCTGTCTAGTCTAAATATTTGGAACAGCAAATAGTCATTTGGACTCCAGGCTGTCCTCTATACAGACAGCAATGCCTGCCAGACAGTTCTCTAACAGGAAAGAGTCACACCCACAAGCTTCTGTTGCTGCTTGTTTATGCAAACAGTGCCGTCACTCCTCTAAGTCTATTTCAGCACAGCAAATATTTGAGTAAGTGCTTGGAAAGTGCAACCTGCACACAAATGCACATACTGCAGAGGACTTAGATGCTTGTAGAAGGGGCACTGTGGCATGCAGTGAAAGGAGGGGTAGTATAGCTCAAATATCATGTGATTTACCCTATACTGCTTCACCGTCTGCTCTTCCTACTGCAGAGTTGACTGGAGCCACTGCTTCCTTTAAGGCAGTTAATTACCTCATTTGGTACAAAGCCAAAATGGTGGTGTCTAATATGAACCCAATCCTTATGACTCTATACACAGGAGTCCATACTCTATCCAAAGCTAGCCCTGGGGTATTAGGCCATGTAATGGACCCTGTACTGTATCTACAGAGGATTGTGGGTATTGTATGTACATAATAAATATTTTCCAAGTAATTAATCACATACTACAGGCAATCTGAAAACCAGCATCAGTACAAATCAGTTAAGGTAAAAGGTATTAGTGTTATATTCAACCTGACATTTGATATTTGTGTCTTCCTTGCTAAAGCGTAGTATTTATATGGTGCAAAAACAAAGGTCAATTGGAGCAAAATTTATTAAACTTGGAAAGACCGCTGTGGGTCTTTCCAAATTTACTGAGTGAAATTTCGCATTGTTCTTGTGAGATTTTTTTCGAGTTTTTGAAATTGACTTTTTTTATCTCAATTTTTTTATTTTTTTTCGATGGAAAGGTAGCATTGCTCCTAATGTAATGTATAGCTACCTTTCCATCGAAAACTCAAAAAAAAATCTCACAAGAACGAGAGATTTCACTTGGTAAACTCAGACCCAGAGCGGTCTTTCCGAGTTTAATCAATTTCGCCCCCCAAGAATGTAAAATTAATTAAGGAAATATACAGGAATTCTTAGGGAAACATCATTTGATGCTGAATTTGCCCTTCACTTAATAATTAAAAAAAAAAATATGGCTTTCGTTTGAAATTGTTAATTATGCACAGATGTTAACTAGTACACAGTTCAAAGCAATTTCACTTAATGACTTATTGTAATTAAATGCAATCCAAATCATCAACACTGTTTATACACGAATCCCATATTGAGCCACTGTTTTTCGCTAATGACAACCACAGTGACAACAGCGTAATGTAAATAAAGGCAATTTTCTGAACAAAATTTAAGTAAAATGAATTAAGTTTAAGCTTAAAATTGCACCACACTTCTATTAGATCTCTGTTCTGCAATAGTCTGTCATAGATTGTAGAGATCAAGATAGAACCCATGCACGTTCACAAGGCCGGGCTCTGCTATCTTATGCCACACCGCAATGGTAATTGGCCTCCAAATTGAGAAAGGGTATGCCAAATGAATACAGTCCAATTGGGAGGATATTTATAAAGGTTTGCACCAATTTACATAGTATCAACTTTTTAATTCAAAGAAGAGAAATGCAATAAAATAGTTACAAAAGACCAGATAACTTTGATGGAGAACTTTATGGTAGCTGTAGGTAGTTGCCTCTTCCTGGGAGTATTCAAGCATTCATGTCATATAAATAGTTTATGTAAAATGTAAACAATACGAGTGGGGGGGCAGCTCAAATCCTGTGCAAAGTCAGAGAAAACTGGCTGAAAAAGTAAACAATGGGTGTTCAGGAGAAGGACGCGCCCAGGTCCTGCGGCAGCACAACAAAAATTGGCGAGTCTCCGGCACCTACACCTTGTTTTAAACTTTTTGGCATGGATTTTTAATCGATTCAATAAAGGACTTGATATTTTATCCATTTGGTGTGCTGGAGACTCTCCAATTTTTGTTATGTAAAATGTAAGCCAGATAGAAGGACCTCCATGACCACATAGAATGGTTAGGTCAGTCTGATTTATGTGGGGGTGTTGCGTATCAGGTTCAAACCCTAGATTCCCTGTTTTTAGATGGTAGTCTTACCAATCAGCCACAGGAGTTCTGGATTTTCTCCTTTGTTCTATTGTGCTTTGTATTTATTATTTATTTATTTATTTGTATTCGTTGTATTGTGCTTTGTTTTTACCCCTCTGTTTATATTCCTTTCAGTTTAGTATCCAATCACTTTCAATCTACAGTAGCAGCCTATCAGAATTGCAGTTAGGAATGATTTTTGTTTTGGGGCTGATATTAGAAATTCCAACAAGTGAGTAGAGGTTAAGGGGGGAATTCACCATTGAGCAAAGTGAGCTCCGAATCCTTCGGCTTACTTCGCACATGGTGTTATGCGCTCGCTGATGTCCTGCACGCGGACATCAGCGAGCACTTTAAAGGGATTTCAGTCTCAGCGAGGCGACTCTTTTGGTCTCGCTGAGACTGGAATCCCTTTAAAGCACTCACTGATGTCCACGTGCAGGACATCAGCGAGCGCATAACACCATGTGCGAAGTGAGCCGAAGGATTCAGAGCTCACTTCACTCAATGGTGAATTCCCCCCTAAAGTTGGAACCAAAGGTAAGATAGACACAGCCTGATCTACTGCGTTTAATAATTTACAAGCCAACGAGGTATGAGAGGTATGTAGGATATATCTGCTGTCTGGTTGAGGTTTCCCATCATCAATGTTATTTTGCTTTAAAGTTAAAGTCATGTAATGATGGTTAAATAGATAGAAACGTTCTGACAATCTTTCACATCCAGAGAAAAATCACTTCTAGTTGCTTGTTAACAAATCCCCCGCATTACAGGTGGATGATAATGACTTTCTCACTGAGAGAGACTGGCATCACTCTGTACCCAAACACCTGCAGTAGATTATATTAAAGTACATGCCGGGAGACCTTATTCAATAAAACTGCAAGTATATTCCTCCAAACTGTAATGTATGTGTTTTAATGAAAGCGATAGTGGATTGTATAAAGCATCGTGCTTAATAATGCATGGAACCATGAAAGCACATGAGGTTAACATTTGCAGCTTTTCCATTTATCAGCTAGAGAGACATCCTCTTGGAACACAGCTGTCAGTCAAACTCAGCTCCTACCATTTTAACTTTATTTGAAAAAGAAGAGCTCTGTGTAACACCTACACAAATGTAAATGTTCTCCAAAAGAGACAAAAATGCAGTCGAGGTAAAAATGTGCCTGTTTCGTTGCACTGAATTTCTCATCATGTGAGGAAACAAGAGTGAGGGACTTAATTAATAATGTACTGTATCCAAGGTTGTTAGTAACCCCCTCTAAAGCTTAATTACACACATAAAAAATATAATATATTGGATACCTTATTGTAATATTATTCTTAAAGCACAGTAAAGCCCTAAATAAATGTAAATTTCCAATATACTTTCATGCAGTAATTACCCTCTTTCCATGACTACTTTTTTTTTTATAATATTCCCATTTTTTCCAGGCTCTGGAGGTTGTTTATAAATGCAGTAAATGACCAATATTTTGCATTAATGTATTTTCTAGGTGCAACAGTTTTTGACCGACATTATCATGATCTACAGTACGGTATATAGATACATCCCCAAAATGTTCTACTGTGTCCATTAATTTGTATACAACTGTGCTCCCTGGTCCAGCCTAAAAGGCATTCCTGCCTCCTATCTATAAAAAAAAGCGCATCTATACTGCCACACAAACAAATATTTATACAATACTAAATCAGGCTATCTTGGAAAATTATGAATAATAACCTTGATCTTTGTAACATTTAAACAAACATTGATGCAAATCACTACATTTTTAATTTCCCCTATTTTAAAAATAAATCTGTTTTTATTTTTGAACTGAGGAATTCATCGTGTTGAAGAAATGTTATTTACTGTAACTTTGAGAAAAGCTTAGGCAATTTGTTGTGTGTGCTTCCCGGTGCATTTCTGCATTATACAAATTAAACTGAAAGCAGAGATGCCAGAAGCGATCTAACATTTATTAAAATGAAGTCAATCTTTGTGAAATTACAGACTGGCAACGCAAGGGAAAATTTATTTCAAAATAAATTGTGTGTTTGTCTGAGAGCCAAGTTGATAAGGAATAAAGAGAAATTGTAAAATGAGACAAGGTTATTTGCTGCAACGCCCAACTAAAATCAAATTCTGCGTAGTCGAGATAACATCTTCCACTTCTGAACGATGTAAAACATTCTCAGATATTTATTATAAAAAATATATATAAAATAGGAACACATAAAAATATATAGTTAGCTTCTTAACCTTACTGTTTTTACAACGTTCGATATAATAAATACAGTTAAATAAGAATCAGGAATAATGCACTGTGAAAATCACAGCAAAATCAGACAGTAGTGTTATCTGTGTAAAACAATAAAGATATGAAACCAAGTTCCAAATAGTCGTGTATACAAGTGCTGGTCAACGAATTAGAATAATTTGAAATAGTGCAATCATGAAATTC
>WMED01010894.1:0-15531 GCA_019650415.1 Pipa parva | reverse complement strand
ATCTATCTATCTATCTATCTATCTATCTATCTATCTATCTATCTATCTATCTACTGTGCTTATTTTAACAGCTAGAAACCTTGGAGGAAAACAGGAATGTATTCAGGGCCTTATAGCAGGTTACTTACCTTTTCTACTAACTTACAATTTTGATGAGATGTGCCATAATCCTTTTAAAGCATCTGTACTATTTTTCAGAAAGTAAACGAAGGGCAGGAACGTAACAGAAGGAGTTGCAAGCAACTGGGTTCAAGCCCTCAGGGGTTCTCCTCCACAAATTCTTTAACCCTCTGCAGTATCTATGTCCAGTGCCCTTCCAGAACCCCAAAAGTCATTATTTGGACAAGGAAGTGGAGGAGGGGTGGCATCACAAAGGGATGGGGGTCTTAATGCCAATCCTGCACCGGGGCCCAGGAAAGTTTACTATGAAGTGACCTTTTCCATGTAAGAATTTCTGTAAAGATACATAAATTCCTTTATTAAGCACTAGTGTCTATGTATATAACATTACACATGGTTTTAAGATATATATTTTGGAAAGTTTCTATTTAATGTTTTTGCGATTTATCATTTTACAGTTGGGCAACTGATAAGTTTACATCTTTGACCTCTGCGTTGGCCAAAGAACGGTGTTACAGCCACGTAGAAAATAAACTATTAAGTTCCAGCGGTACTTTTTATAATGTTCTAATATTCTGAATGGGCAGATGTCTCACAGATGGCTGAGTGCTGTATGTCCTTCAACCTGAGTGACCTTCTGTAGACTTTTATGTTTTCCTGTCTGAAAAAAAGAAGCAGCTTCTGTAAGTTGGATATACGGCTTCTCTTCCTTCAGCCTGGTTGTGAATTAAAGTGAGCAAATTACCAGGGAGATTTCTTATAAGAAACATGACATTGTATTTCCTGTGTCTGTCTATTATTTAAAACCTGACAAGAAATATTACATCTTAAAGCTCTAGACTGCAATTAATTAGTTACTAGTGTATTGTCTGCATATGTAGAAAGATTTTAAGTACTGCAGAAAAGAAACAATTTCGAAATGAACTTGCTCAAATATGATATTGGGAATGCCCTCTATGGAAGGATTTCGAGTTTTCAACCTCATCAGCTATGATATCCCATATTTGTATAACATCATGATTATTATTGTTATTATTATGACTATAAAACTATTTTATATTTTACAAGTTATGGCTCATATTCAGAAGTGTTGATTTAAGTTTCAAGATGCTGCCTTTGTTACTGGTAGAAATCAGCAAAACTCCCATAGTTCAGTTGGCAGATTAGCATGCTGGATATTCACTGGTTTATACCTCATTCATATGAATCAGAAATATTGTATCAGCTTACCGATGCATGAAAAAAGCAACAAGTCATTTATAAATGTTGCTTCATCATACTTATTCTAACCAAAGATAAATATTATTTAATTTAGCAAGCAAGGGACTAGCATTTAACTTATTACCCCAAACACACAGTAGAAAGGGCAGCATTTATTTTGCCTTTAAAACTTGCAGCTAATACTGTTCAATTTTCCTTTTGATAAATAATACCACCTGGCTTTCAACTGATTTTTTGTGGTTTACTTTGCTTTGTTAGTTTTTACTTGGCCTTATCAAGTTTTTCTAGTTTTACACTTGTTCACGATCCTGTGAATTAGTACTTCAATGATTCATTCTAACAGAGATATCTGCACTTCTTAGTGTATCTTATCAAAATATATGCACTTTTGGATTTAGGCTTACAATAAATGTAGCAGTAAAGTAAGGTGGTAATATTTATTGAGTGGACATTATATTTCAGTGTTTCTGCCCTTGCAAACATTTATAGGAACACTTAAATGAAGCATTCTCCATAGACAACAGAAGAACAGAAGCATATGTTAATGGTGGGAAGGGGTGTTATGACCATCTAATAAGAATGCCTCTGGCATATAGAGCAATATGGCAACTTCCACACTTATGTGCACATGCAAAAATATGCACCAAAGGAGTGTTTCTGGTACACAATAAACTAATCCCTCAGAAACAATAAATAGAAAATAATTTATTTTTATAAATACATTTCCCCTTTAACCTTTGTTTTTTTTCTTTACAGAATTTTTTATAATGGTTTCTTTCCATGGTTATTTTATCTTTTGACTGCTAAAAGCTAAAATTATCCTTTGGTCTTTATCATCTAGATTTTACACTTGCATGTGAAGATTTTTAGCAAAGGGTTAGTTTTTAGAATGTATGTCTTTACTGGCTGTTTATGCAGAAAATGTAGAAAAACATCTGTCATTTTAGAATTTCACCATATTATTTTAAATAATAGGTTCTGTATTAAAATGTATTTTTATGAAATTTTGCAAATATAGGTGGGACCCAGTAGCAGTGGGTTCAATAGGCCTCAGTGAGGATGGAACCCAGGCCCGGAACCCCTAAAAGACAAACTTGGCCATCCAGAACTTCTTTTCCCCTGCCGGCCTTCTGCATAATGTCATGTCCAGCAATCTCAGTTTTGCCAGTCCGATGCTGGGTACATGATGAGAGGCATATACATATTTTAAAAAACAAATTACATTTTGGGAAAGATAGCAAATTATTACTTTGCAGTCATCAACAGGAAATGGGACTTGATATGTGAGTAAATAAATTAATGAACAATTCAGTAAAATGTACAGAACTGTAAAAGGTGTTGTTGCCATAGTGTAAAACCCAGTTGGTGGGACAGTACACAAAAGAGAAATGTAATAAAATTGAAAATAATGATATCACGATATCGAACGATTTTTACCGATATCGCGATATTGATATTGCCGATATCGGAAGTTTAGCAATATCGGCAATATCGATATCACAATATATAAATTTGAATGAAATGTTTGATTTGTTTATTTCTATGGAAAATCCATAATATCGTTGGAAAATTCGATATTGCAATATCAATATTGGAAAAATTGCAATATCGCGAAATAGGTAATATCAATATCGTGATATTGGTAAAAATAATTTGATATTGTGATATCGGCAATATCGATATCGCGATATCACAATTTTCAATTTTATTAAATTTCCCCTTAAAGAGTCATTTAATGAAATAGTTCGATCAGTATTCTTTTTTAAATGTGCACTGGAACAAAGTAAAAATAATATTTTCTGCATGTTCCATTGTATTAATCAATTCTACTTATTGCTGTGTTGTTTTTTTATAATTTTATTATAAATTCTAGCCAGGAGAATTTTTTTTCTAATTTTACAATGTATTCAACTCTAGTATTTAATCAGAACTAAGAACATTTTTTTTTGGATCAGAAATTTATTTTGTAATTTTGCATCAGAAATTTTGCTTTGTGTGTTTTTTCTTGTAACAACATTTTTTTTAAAGCGTCAGGGAAGTTTGTTTACATTTACTACATACGACATCTTCTGGGAATTTTTTTGTGGTATTATTTTTTATTTTCCTATCTATCCTAAACCACCTCTCTGATTATTTCTTAAATGGAAATGCATCCTTAATGAACCCTCTATCCTTGCGATGTGAAAAGAATTCATCTTGTTCATAATAACGAGAGAGAAAAGAGGAAGTGATAATTTGCCTTTCCATACTTGTTAACACTTTTTGGGGGTTCTTACAAAAATTATTTGGGAGATTCCTGCTTGCTGTTCATTTATACAGTTTTAACCGGACAGACACTTACCTCTTTAGCAATAAGCCAATGTAATTAAAGGTGGGGAGATGTGCATGGGTTTTATTTCTAGCAGCATGTCACATAGCTGGCTGGTGCAATTCCTAGGTGGTTTATCAAAGGCTGCTCCTTTAATATGGAGATTACACTTATGTACTTGTCTGAACTTGAAAGGCATTTCCTAATTTATTTATTAATGAGATGTAAATCTATTTGTATGGAACGTCACAAGTTAACCCCCATCCCCAAAAAAAAAAAAAATCCTGTATTTAGCTAGTGATAAGCCCAATGATTTCAATGAAAAATAATAAATTTGAGCTTTCCACATTCATTCTGTTAAAAATTGAACTAGTCTATGTTAAATTTATTAATATTGCTTGCTGTCATTCAGTTTGCAGCCCTAACTGAAATATAACTTGACAGCGGCCGCATTAAAGATGTATGCCATTGTATTCAACAAAGATTAATGAAGCCCGGTAAAAATAGCTGTAAAGGAGAAAGTGATCCGAATGTAAAATCAGTGAATTAAATGAGGCCTTGCATACCATTTGTTAATATGCATGAGGAGGGAGTCAGCAAATGAAAATGTCTCTCTGCAAAGTTCATTTGGGAATGTTTCAATATTGTCTGAATATCAGCAAACTATTGAACAGCAGCTTAATAGAGCCCGTGTACGACTGTGAACTGTGCATGTTTTTCATGAAAAGCATTCTACCATTAGGCGGGTTTGCGCTATCCGAAAAAAAAAAGAATTTAAAGAATTTTATCCTCAGTGGGATATTTTTGCCACTAGCAACCTTCGACAGTGCCCATTCTGCAGTCACTTTATATTATATAATAAGTCTATTTTCTGTACTTTCATAGTGATTTTAAAATTTGGGCTCAAATTGTTTCAAAATGTAGTGTACTTTCATTGTGAGCATTGCAAAAGAAGTTCATAATTCTCATGTAATGCCAGTTTAAGGTAATAGGTAAAATATATCAAGTGTCAATATGATAGACAATTCACTCTCTACTGACTGCAAAAAATAAAAGTCACCACCCACCAACTTGAAGAGAGAGGCTATGAGCTGTAGCCTTATATCAATTGTGAACATAACAAAATGGAAACGCTTATCAATAGACAAATACACATACATTTCTATTGATATCTATTTCTCCATTCTGCTAAAGTTTATTTTAAAAGAATGTAATAATTGAAAATCGGATGCTCTATCCTAGAGATCATACCTTATCAGACCATTTGTGGTTCTGTGTTTGAAACCGTAAAGGAAATAGTTAATGCAAAATTAAGAGTGTCAAACACTTATACATTGAAAACCATAAAAACTGAATAGTTTTCATTTTATCTCATTTTAATTTGATTGTAAGAATTTGGTGCTAGCCATTTGTGACTCCCTCACTCAAGATAGAGTATCATATATTCCAATGGCGAAGTATCTGTTATCAGAAGTAAAAGTTGTAAGTAGGGCACGAATGAGCCAACAGCAGAAGGTCAGGTATCTGAGTCAGAAGAGAAGGGAGGTGGGAGCGAGATGGAAATATCATATGCATATAGAGGATATTGAAACCCAAAAGATTTGACCAACTTTTCAAGACCAGATGTATAAATGAAGAACAGATAGGCCCCAAGTACAGAGTCTTGTTGTACTCCAACAGACAGCTGTTGAGATGAACAAATGTTGACACTACAGAGATTTAAAGACACAAAGGCCTGGGAACACCTTGCTCAGGCAACGACAGACAGAATCTGGCAGGTTAATTTAGGTTGGCACTTGCTACAATTGGCTGCCAGTTAGATTCACGGATAAGCTGTAACTGAATTCTTAGAAACACATGTAAAGGGCAGCTGACTTTAGCAGTGTTTCTTATAGTAAAATAATTCTTTATATTGTAATAAATAATTCTATAAATCTATATCAGAAGCACCCTGGAAAACTGCCTCTGTTTTCTGACCCTTTTCCTGGTCCTGGAGTATAATATTTAGGGTAATTCATCAAAGTCCCAAAAGTCTCATAAAGGTCCAAATTCACATCCATTTGCCACTTCACCAACTCCATTTATTATTCACTACCATAGTTATTTTCTGCAATGTGTCAATTACACAACCAACTTGGCAGCTTACAAAAAGTCACAAAGTTACGGAGCTCTTAGCGTCATATCATGTGCAAATGCTACAGCAATTAGTCTGTTTATTGAGCTGTGGAGTGTGAATTCGCCAAGGTGTACTGCTCCGAAATCACAGATTTGACTTTAGCAGATTAAGTGATGAAATAGGGGTCTGACAGCAACGTTCCTTTTTTGTGTAAGGTGACTGTACACTTAAAAGACAAAGAAAATATAGTGACCAAGTAGGAAGGTAAATTGGGAAACGAATGTAAGTAACACTTGTTGTAATGTTGACAATAGTTGTGATCAAAATATGACAAGCTGGTGACATTGTCCTTTTGCGTAATCAATTATCCCTATTAATAGTATTTTGTCATTAAAAAAGATACAGTAAGAGACAATTTCTTCATCCAGCAACTCTTCTCTTCTTGGTCAAGGGAATGTGTAGTTTAGTGAATAAGGGGAGTTTGTGTCTGTTCAACCTTAGCCTGTTGAATTTGTCTATGTATGTTTGTATGTATAATTTTATTTATAAAGTGCCACAAATCTATGCAGTACTGTACAATTCAGCAGTACAAATATAATACAGACATGGGAAAAGTGCATTGTACAATACAATTAAACTATCAAAAGGATACAACACTTTAAGTGCCAGGTAGTGGTTGACGCAAGAAGTTAGAGTTCCCTGCTCCATAGAACTTACAGTCTAAATGATGAATTACCCCCTTAATTGGTTACACAGGACTGAATTAAGGGCAAGTAACAAAAATCATTGAATTGCTGTGCTCTAAGGATACTCAGAATTTTGGATTTCATGGTCACTGTGTTTACAGTTCTGCACAGAAACAAATGTGATTTATCTGATGTTAGGCTAGTAAAATATTAGCCAGTTGCACTCTCTTACTCACTCATTTTATGGCATTTGCAGTCATTTCACACTTTTTATCAAATTCACACCATGTTGATAATTTTAAAGAGTCATTACAGATTCAGCATGAACTATACCTATATAAAACATTTTTGTGAACCAACAGGTTCCTAGATTTCATTATTAACTCACGGTTTCTAGAAAGTGTGATTTTCCTTTTTTGTTTAAATATTTCCTGGAACAGAACTACTCACCCTTTATCATTTGGAAGCTTGGATACTCTGTATCATAAGATCTGACACCTCAGCAGGGAGTTCTTAGAAAAGTGGCAAAATAATATTAAGGAATGTCAAGTAATGTAAACGGTGCCAACATAAGAATGACAAATGATAGGAAACAGATATAAAATGACATGCTGAGAGATGAAAAGTTGATCCTTACTTCCTCTAAAACTTGACTGTTACTTCAATTTACTATAATTATACCATAATAAATGATATTTTAGTCCTCATTATAAAGTGTACACTACCCCCCTGTAGTTTATAAGGAAATTAGAATCACTGAGATGTTCAAATAAAGGTTTCGAAACACTGAGGTGTCTTCAGACATAAAGGATAATGCACCCCTTGTTTTAATCTGTAAAGATATTAGTCCTTGAGGAGTTCCCAGACTGTACAAAAGCATGAGGCTGCAGGCAAAGTGACTTTATAGAAATCATAGAACTTCAAGGAAAATTTTAATAACCTTATAAATGATAAAAAGGGATACATTATGCTATTCTCTCACATTTTCTATTGTCTCTCAGACTCCCTTTTCCTCATCTCTTTACCTCATTTCTCTCCCCATTAATTCTCTCACCTCTGTCACTCACCCCCCATTTCTCTCACCCCTGCTTTCATTCTACCCTCTCTCTTATCCCATATAAGCAGAGCCAGTTCTACCGATGGGCGATGTGGGCAATGGCCCAGGGCACAATCTATTTGAGGGGCACTGTCGCCCACATTGCCCAGCGCTAAACTTGACCTCCCCTCGTGCCCCCCTGCCCCACGATACCCCCCTTCTCCGCACTGCCCTGCACCCCCACTCACCTCCAACAGCGTTCTAGTGATGCACCTCCTTTAATGAGGTAAGTTGAATGCAACGGCGCTCCTTGGCTACTTCGGGTCTTGTCGGCTGTATTCGGCAGCTGCCAGCCAGACACGAACATCTAAGGAGCGCCGTCGCATTCAACTTACCTCATCAGAGGAGTTGAGTCGCTGGAACACTGTTGGAGGTGAGTGGGGGGCTCAGGGCAAGGGGGGGTGGTGCAGGGCAGGGCGGGGCGCGGGGGGAGGCCCATGGCGCCAATAGGGCCAGGACCGCCCCTGCATCTAAGCGTCACCAACATTTTCATCCTCTTCTCTCCCACCAATTTACTTTCACCCTCTATCAGACTCTCAGTCTTTCCTCCATTCTTTATGCTTCTCCAGTACCTTTTCTCATTTATCTCTCTCCTGCTTTCTCATTATGTTATAAATGTAGATCTCTGACACCCAAGTAAGCTATCATTATTATGCAGTAATTTGACTAGAAACCTCTTTTGCCACATGACCACTGCCATTCCCAAGCACTGATCAGATATTAATCTACAAACAAACCACACATAGCAAGGTGCACTGCCTCTAACCCTGTACAGCATATTCTCTTTTACTCTATATAGAGGGATATTTAGAAAAGTTGAAAAGTTTTTTCGACTTGTTAAAACTTGGGAAATATCAGCAATATATCATTATTTTTATTTTTTTTCACTGAAATTGCTTGTCTTCTTTAAGCTGGTGAATACCCATTATTTCCTCTGGTGGAAATTTTCACTTAAAAAAAGACTGTTGATTTGCAAATGAAAGGGGAACTATACTGGAAACAGTGCAAAGTTTGTAAAAAAAATCAGTCTTTACATGTTTTTTTTTTTATCAGTTCTTTATAAATCATCAGAATTAAAAAAGTCCAGTAAATAGGAAAAAACCTGAGTGTCAAAAACTAGTTAAAAAATTAGTACTGTAGCATTATATGATACTTTATTTGATGATGAAGAGGGAATATCTGTCGAAAGCTTGTCTTATATAATGAATTGTTAGTCCAAATAAAGTATCATTTAATACTATAGTACTCATGTTTCTTATTAAGCTTTCGAGAGATATATAGTTTTCATCAGGTCAGAGCAGTACAGAGCAGAGCATTTTTGTGCCTATGCCTTTGTCTCTTTCGTGTGCTCCTGTGCTCACTTTTTTAGCCATGCACCATTACCCTCCTTTCTAAATTAATTAACACTATGATTCCATATTTATGTATTGCAGTGAATACAAAGGTGTGCTGTGGGAGGGAAGGTACGTTTCCCCCACACTCTGTTCATATGGCTGGAGCACCACCCAGTTTTTAAGATTGGCTCCAGCTGTAGTGTAGCACGAGATTAAAAAGGCAGGTGGAAAATTCTGTGGGTGGGGTCTGTTTGGGGACAAACTAAGAAAGCACTGTGTTGTGGCTGGACTAGAAAAAGACCCTTGAGACCCTAAAGGAGAAGGATTCCTAAAAAAAAGGGGAAGTTATAAGTTTGTTAGAAAACCTGAAACTGTTTATGTTATTTTTTTTTGGTTTTGCCAAGTCAGGCTGCATTTAAGTTCAAGTTTTGTGTAAATAAAGCCGAACCTTCAAGAGAGACACTGCAGTACGTTATTCCACAAGATGACCAAAACTTTTGAGTGAAACCCTTACAGTATGTATGACGCACGTTTTGTAAACTTTAAACTACACTGAAGTGTAGTTGTTTGGCACAGGAACCTGTATATTATAATTTTATTAACTTTCATTATGCGGGAAAACTGATTCCTTTTTATCTTGTTATTTTATACTTTATTCAATTGTTGACTTGTCATAACCATTTTCTTAAGCAATGTAAAATATTCCTACCGGTGGTATAACTATGGTGGTAAAGACTTCAGTGCAAGATCTGTGTCTGGGAACCCCATTTCTCCCTGTAGAACCACCTTTCACATGTCCACCAGATCTGAATAAATACACTTAACAGGATCCACAGGGGGATCTGAGGTGCTGTGGCTGAAGGTATGACTTGTGGGGGCAACAATCAAGCAGAGACGCTGGCCATCCTGAAGGTACATGCTCAATTGCAGCTACAACTACTGTGACCTCTAACCCAATGGTTTCCCTCTGACCTCTTTCCATTTTTATGTTGGAATATTTGTAAAACTGAGTATCTGAGCAATAATCACTGCTAATCATGTTATGATCCTTTCTCTTTTGATTAGAATTAATCAAAGTAATTAGTAGAATCTCTGTAACTATTAACCAGGTAGATGAATACTATATTGTAATCTTGGTCGCAGCCGAATCACAATGTTTAATCTAAAGTATATCCATATTCGAACTGTGCCAAGGGCAGTGTTGTGAGGGACATTGTCGCGCTTCTTTCCTTGCAGTAGTTTGTTATTAAACAAGTAGATAAGTCAGTCAGTAAGCAGCTTACATTATGGAAGGCAGATGGCACAAAGAAGGATAATGCCTCACGGGAGTGGAAGGATCATCATTGACATAGACACTCATTTTCTCCTTAATAGGAGCAGGTACACTGGCTGTATACCTGGGAGAGCAGATAATGGTACAGGAAGGCTACTGCAGTGTAGATGTTTATCTCTGTGTTAAACTAACTGAGAAAAACAAGTGATCACTCTATGACTTCATTGTAGTGCATTAACATGAACAGTACATTACAGTATCTGTGCACAATACCAAAAGCAAATGCTAATGCAAAAACTATCTTTTAAAGGTAGCCAAACTTTCAATTCATTTTACTATAGAAGCAGATGTATTTACTGCAAGAAAGATATTTATAACTTTAGAATGAAAAGTTAGTGTTGAAAAACAATAGCTAATAAATATGGTTTTGTTATTTTGTGGCAGGTCTTTAATATAGTATAATTAATTTTAATACTGACAAGTTATGGGAGCTACAATTGCATTTCAAATATGCTTTATTTATTTTAATTCTGCTTGGTAAAGGTAAGAAAGCTCTCTGTTATTTGCACAATAATTTGACTACTGCAGGACACTTGGGATACTTACTAAGACCATATTGACCTTTTTGATTAGTTTCACCCTTTTCAGTTTACAGTTCCCTGTGCTTATGAATTTCCCTGATTTATAAAGGATCGATAAAAAAATTTCCCCACCAAAATAAATTCTAATTGATAAATACCATTCAGGTGACAAGCACATTTTACATTGATTCTGTATTGGGATCACCTTCCATTATAGATCAATATCGATAGCCTTTTGATGGGAAAGCTTTTTTTTTTTTGACTGAGGCTAAATGAAAGGACCAACTTCAAAGGGAATAATGGCTTTATGCCAGCCTGAGGCAGGCGAATATTTTTGGGTGATAAAATTAGCTTTGATCAGCTTTGTAAATACTGTAGGTGAAAATAGCGATATCTCTAAAAAGAGGCTGTATTAACTAGCTGAAAAAGGTTTTGACTTTTTTAATATTCCCCTTTAAGTGTGTCTGAATGCACAACAATAACCATGACATATGAAGTTCTATATTTTGAGAAAACATATATTTTGGGGGAGTTTTTTCTAGTTATGTTGGTTATCATTTTGATGTTTCAAACAAATGTTGTTTTGGTTATTATTTTGCCCGTCAGACATCTTATATGCTTAGATGGCTAAAAGTGTGTACTTGCAGTAAATATGCACTTTGTGACGGGTATTCAAAAGGTAAACGGTTGTCTTGGCTAAAAAAGTACAAGGTATACACTTAAGCTACAGCACATTTTGAATTGAAGTTAACATTGTCCACTTGCAGTATCGCCTCTGTACTCTTGCCAGTAACCACACACTGATTATAGTGTGTTATTGTGTTCAAGAGACATTGAACTTTCATATTTCACTTGATTTTGGTGTGTCTAATGTTGATCTTTCAAAGAAAAGTTTCATCTGCATTTTGATTATTTTTTTCAGGAAACCAATGTCTAGGAATTTACACCCACGAGAACAAGCATGGCTGCCGACATAGCTGAAGGTGTGTATTTGGTAGAAAATATATGCTGCAAGGAGACGCTAGTAAAAGGTATAGGGGTGCTTTTGCTGACTTGAAAAGGTAAATAGTCTTGCCTGAAAAACCACAGGGTGAGCACTTGAGTGGTGTCATGTAGTGTTGAGCGATAATATCAAATAATCTTGAAATCGTAACGATTATCTAGATAATCGTTGCCCCTCGATTATTCGATAATTACCTGTAACAATCTAGAGGATAATCGTCATCGTGCAGCCACAGGGAGATGTTAATTGCAGCCGCGGCATGCACGGTGGTAGGATACCTCACACTCTGGGATCCGGCCCTGGAAATCAACTGCGTCCTCTCCCTCTTCCTCTCCCATCATACAGCCAGCAAAGGACACTGGGAGTTGTAGTACACTACCAGTCTCCCTGAAGAGACATGTGAGCAGTCCCCTTGAGTGCCCGTGTCAGCGTGTGTGCACACCAGCACCCCTCCCTCCATATCCAGCTACACTGTCCATGTCCACGTCCGTGTCCGTGTCCGGGCTCCCCTCTCACACACACACCACCAGTTCTTCCTGTGAGTCACACACTGCAGCGCAGGGATCCCCTCCTTACTGCCACAGGAGGAAGTGGTGGTGCGGCTGCGTGTCACAGGGCGCTGCGATCGGGGAAGCAACGGTAGGAGAGGATTGTGGGTCCACTGGTGGCATGGGGTGGAAGCTGATGGGAGAGGGAGAGGACACAGATTATCGTTATGACAATCATAATAGGATGCCGATAATTGACTCGATTATTTCAAAAATCGATTATCGATCCGATAATGATTATTGGTATCATCGCTCAACACTAGTGTCATGAAAATTTTCATTTGAAATTACCATTTTCATATTTTTGGCAAAGATCGTTATCTCCTGCAATGTGGAAAATTCTTACTCAACTCACAACATTACACCGACCACATATTTAGACACCACTTCACCTCTATTTCATGAACATGACACAGTTCTAGCATTTATCATTGAGGAGTGACAAGCGGTCAAGGCATACTGGCTACAATATGTGGATCTGGCTTTGACAAATGCAATTGGTGTATTGTTTCCTCTTAGTATTCTGGTTATATTTTAAGTAAAGGACTTTAAAACTGTGGTGTCCAAGTGCTAACAGGAGCTAGGAATCTTCTGTCATTGAAATTAATATAAAAACAACTGTAACTCATTTAACTATTCTCCAACAACAAATAATTTTGGTAACCAAAAACTGATAAAATGGTGGTATTGTCATTTCTTCTGATTAATCATGGCTATTGCCAGTGTAGCCCACCCACTCAGGGGTATTAGGATTAACCCTCAATAAAGCATGCTATGCACTGAAGCTCAGATGAGAACCTCAGGTAACGGGCCTCACTTACAGATGGGATAGGTGTCATACAGCATCACATGCACGGACACAGAAGGATATGATAATACTCCTAAGTACCAACAATATGAGGGTGCCAGTAGTTCTTGATTTAGTAACAATAAACGTTTATTTTGGCAGAAATACAGCAAGAGATAGACAGACAATTGATACCACAGTTGATTGGCAGTAACATTTTATGTAGTCAGAAAGACACTCATCATATACAGAATATCCCTCTTTTAAGTATACAGACAATTATAGGATCACACAATAAATGACTGGTTCAGAAAGTCAAATAATGTGGGCACTACTTATTGTTTCCATTTAAAGGGGATAATAAAGTTTCAGTAACTTACATAAGCCACAGTGAGTTTGTGGTAGTTACCCTTTAAATGAGTTCTTTGGAACCTTGGTTCACTGGCTCTGGAGACTCTGATATAATTTCAATAGCTGCTCCAAGGTAGAAAATGCCAGAGGATGCACCTGGGATGCACTTTGGGAAAGTTGCAATCAGACTTATTTTTTGAAATCCTTTTTTGCCCTATTCCCTTACACTGAATTCCTATACTAGGGGGGGAATACACCATTGTGCAAAGTGAGGTCCGGATCCTTCAGCTCACTTCCCACAGACTGTTATGTGCTTGCTGATGTCCTGCACGCGGACATCAGTGAATGCTTTAAAGGGATTCCAGCCTTGGCGAGACCACTTGAGTCGCCTCGCCAAGACTGGAATCCCTTTAAAGCGTTCACAGGACATCAGCAAGCTCATAACAGTCTGTGCGAAGTGAGCCGATGTAACGCGCGGCTTGACTGCTGCTCCTTACCTGATAGCTCAGCTCAGGCGCACTGTTCTTAAGGCGCACGAGCCGCAGCTGTCAGGATTTTAATGGCTGCATGCTGCCGGCATGCTCACATGACACTTGCGTGTCGGGAGCGCTCCCGCTGCACAGGGACACAGTGGGAGATTTAAAAGCTGGACAGCTTGGGCACTCGGTGCCTAAGCTTCCAGCTAGAAAGGTCCTACATTGTGTCTGCTCCATAATTGAGTACTACTACAGTGTTTCCTGCCTGCCTGCATCCTAGTTGTTATTCTTGCCTTTTCCAGTGTTGTTCCTGGTGGATGCAGGGTTTTTATTAAACCTATATACACCTATATTCTCCGATTTTCTCAAGTGTGATATCCTGTTCCTGTATAGTCCTGTGTTACAGTACTAGCAACTACCGTGGGAGGGTACGCTCGGGGGCCGCAACCTGGGGGTCCTGTGCAGCTAAGACCAGTACCTCCTTGCGGAGGTTAAAGGCGAAGACCAGGGGCCTCTTAGACTCCGCGCCTCGGAGCGTACTTAAAGCCAAACTCCAAGGTAGTACAGTGGGTCCACCTTCCGCCCGTGACAGCCGAAGGATCCGGAGCCCGCTTCGCACAATTGTGAATTCCCCTCTAGGTGTCCGTATGAGACCTGACACCTTGTGTAACTAACCAACTGCCAATCCTTGGTGGGAAGAACTTCCCAGCTAGCTAGGGCTATCTTTCACTTCTGAAGTGAACTATAACAGTAGCTACTGTCTATGCCTGAGAAGATAGAGTCTGCCACCATATGGTGGAGACCCTGGGAACTGAACACTTTCCCTCCAAAGGAAGCACTAATAATTCCCTCTAGAGGTCCTAAATGAAATTACCCATATTTTTGTAGTTGTCTGAAATATTGCCATGCTGTAATATGATAACCTGTCATTTGAGGTGTGTATTTGACCACTAGGTGGCAGTGTAAACTAATGTAAAGCATATACACCCTGTACAATTGAAGTTTCAAGGTAAAGTACAGTGAAATACATTACAGGAAGATTTATACATATAATCAAACTTTAAGAGAGTTACACTAGTATGTTCTCATTAATGTAGAAAAAGATATTGATGGTGGCATTATCTCTTTTGAGCAATTCCACATGAAGATGACATCACTGCACTTCAATATGTCTATGATGAATTAACTACAATGCACCAGTGCTAATACTCTCTTTGAGAATGCTCAAAATTCACTGAATAACGGTTTACGACAATTGGCTTCATTTCTGCAACTATACTTTAACCCTCTCCCTATGTACCCCATACCTCTCACGGGGTAGCTTCAGGTGGCCAGAACTACCTACCCCGTGAGAGGTACGGGGTACCTAGGGAAAGGGTTTCAGCGCTACACCAGGTGTTTTTTCGCCAGTATAGCACTGCAATCCCCTAGCAGAGAGTC
Source organism: Pipa parva (assembly GCA_019650415.1). Taxonomy (NCBI): domain Eukaryota; kingdom Metazoa; phylum Chordata; class Amphibia; order Anura; family Pipidae; genus Pipa; species Pipa parva. The sequence continues at coordinate 191 of WMED01010894.1, read as the reverse complement.
AGATTTGACTCTCCCGGTGGCTAGGGGTTGGCTCATGTGACCCGATCAGTCACATGAGCCAATAGGACACCCGGAGTACACGTCATCAGTACTCCCGGTCTCACATCCTCTTCCCCGGATGCTTACTGGCAGGCGGCAGCACGTGGCTGTGCTCTGCATTGAGGTATGAATCAGGGCCACCACATGGCCCC
>WMED01010893.1:0-15532 GCA_019650415.1 Pipa parva | reverse complement strand
ACATACAGTATAGCATATAGTATAGAATATAATATAGTATATAGTACAGCATATAGTATAGCATATAGTATAGTATATAGTACAGAATATAGTATAGCATATAGAATAGCATATAGTATAGTATATAGTACAGTATATAGTACAGCATATAGTACAGCATATAGCACAGCATATAGTATAGCATATAGTACAGCATATAGAACAGCATATAGTACATCATATAGTACATCATATAGTACCGCATATAGTATAGCATATAGAATAGCATATAGTACAGCACTATAGCATATAGTATAGCATATAGTACAGCACTATAGCATATAGTACAGAATATAGTATAGCATATAGTATAGCATATAATATAGCATATAGTACAGCATATAGTATAGCATATAGTATAGCATATAGTACAGCATATAGTATAGAATACAGTACAGCACATAGTACAACATATAGTATAGCATACAGTGCTAAATGAATTGTTAAAGAACTAAGCATTGCATCTAGTCTATTTTATATTAATTACAGTAACCTGTTAGAGCCTCTTATTAATAACCTATGAGAGCTGGTTGGGATCCTCAGTCTCTAAAACAAGCAACCAGCATTCATAAACACTGAGAAATGTTATAGGGGGTTTCAGCAAACTTACCGAAATCTGATCTGGATCACATTCAGCGCAGCACAGTTATTTGTATCCCACAAAATAATCAGTCCCGCAAAGTCTTGTTCTGTATCAACTAAACATAAAAAATACAAATTTATTTATTTAACCTTCTATGTTCATTTGTTTACTCATTAGCTGATTCTACTACTTTAACTTCCTCTTGCTTAGATCAGTTCTGGAGAGTGACTGACTGTTTTATAGCCTTTGTTGCCCATCAGAGAATATTATTCGCTGATCTGCATTCAGTGGTTTTCTTTTCATTTTTCTTCTTTGATTTATTTCTTAGATAAAAACCTTTCAACCAAACATGGGCATGATAATCACATGGATACTGAATCTACTGATCCATATTTAATGAAGAATCTAACATTCTGCTCTATTCTCTATTGTCTGCATTGCACTTGTAAGTAATGTAAATAATTTAAAAAATGAATAGTTTTACTTGTCAGCTAATATTTCTGCTTATCTTCGGTTCATGGAGTTTTCCATCGTTATGAATGTGCAGAACTTTAATCTGGCAGTTCCTTTAGTTGCTGGGACACTGCCAGGGGGTCACAAGGGTTCCTGCTGAAAGGAGTCTAGATAGGTTAGAAAACCATTTGGGCCCAACTAGCCACATGTTGGCTTCTGAATTGAATCCAGTGTATCTAATCCAGTGTAACTGCTGAGCAAAGTAACAAAGTAAATGTATAATTTGCAGCCTAACTAGAGTGAGTAAGCAAGGGTAACATAACAGTAGTCAGTGGTATGTACCCAATTTACCCTACTGTAATTCCTGTGTGAATTCACTTAATGGGTTCTTATTGAATATTTGCTGTCATCTAATGGGACTCCTCAGTAATGGTCCCAAGATAGCATAAGTAGGACAGGTCAGGTGATTGAGTTTATAAATGTCATAAATATTAATGTTGTAGAGAGAAAGTGCCACATTCTTAGTTCCAAACAGCCCTGGAATGGCAACCAAAGATAAAGACGAAAGGTACAGGCAGTTTATGCCATTGTGAGTTTAATGCTGTGCCATAACAATGAAATAATTTGGGCAAAGCCCTTTCTCAAACTAATGAATGCCTGGATTGGCTGTGAGTTAGAGCAGCAAGAGGGAAGTACTGCTAATAGAAATATATATAGGGAATATTAACAGAGTCCCGGTGAGTCTCTGTAATTTAGGTTGAACTAATGAAATAAACATTATGTAAATATATATGTATTAAAAAATGTACCTTTATACAGCGTTTCTCTCTGTCATCTTCCCTGTCAGCCTGACTTTTCTCTCCTGAGTTGGGCTACTCAGCCCCAAAAGTAGAGGGTTAACTTGTGTGTTGGGGGGGGGGGTGGCATGTTCCCTTGCAGAAAAGTCCATACCCCCTTGCACTATTTGAGGGTGAAGGCCAGAAGTCCTTAAGACTTCACAACCTGTCATTGTCCATCTGCAACTGTGGCAACAGGATCTACAAATCGGCCCTCCTGGTGCTTAGCACTCCAATGACGGTTCATTTTGTTTGTAATTATGTACAAAATTTGTTTTTCCTTTAATTATTTTTTTCCTTTGGTTTAGTTTATCTTATAGTTTAGTTCTCATAACTTTTTTTAGACTTATCTTGTACACCTAAGGATCTCTTATGGCTGATTTTTGCTCTGATAATGGTCTAAAAATGGGTGAAAAAATGGGTGAAAAAGGGGACAAAAATGTTGAAAAATAACTTTTTGTCTAGCTTTCCACCCATTTTTTTGCCCATTTTTAGGCTATTTTTGAATTAAAAAACTGCTGAAAATAGGGGGGTAAATGGTCTAAAACATAATTTTCAATCTTTTCTCCCATTTTTGTGGTGAAAAATGGAAGTTTTCATCACAAAAACAGGCAAAAAATTAATAAAAATCGTTGTCGACTTGTAAATTTTGCTCTCAAATCCTTTTTCCTATCCTTAAAGTTTAGACTGCAGCTCACACTTTATATAAGTGGGCATCTCAGGGCCAATGTTCCTGTTCAGGATCACTGAAGGCATTTTTCAGTAGGGTTGGAAATGTTTCTCTTCAACATGTGATTAAAGTCTTTACCCAAAAAGTCATAGAGAATTGGATTTATTGAGTTACTAGTATAAACCAAGCAACCTCTCTGGTATGATTTCAATATTTTGGCGTAGCATAAAAGCAATTTTTCATATTTTTAGTTTATCGCAACCAAGATTTTCTTACTGAGAACATCTATACAAGACTTGTTTGTGTGTGTGTCATTGTTGCTTTATTGGCACCAGATCAAAATGTCTTCTTCTGAGATTAGAAAACTGTTTATAATCAAACTGTGAGAAAGGATCTGTCATGTGAAGAGCTCTTATCTTCTGCAGATAACATCTAGATTTGCTTGTTTCTTTGGTTTCCCTGCAAAGACACACAGGACAAAGTAAAGCTAAAGTACAAATTGAAGCCATAGAAAAGCTCCATAAAATCTTTATTTTGTGCTACACTGACCAACATGTTAAAAACACACTGAAGCTTTTTTGTGTGCAAAGTTGATGTATCAGTCACACTTCATTTTAATAACTGTATAGTTAGAGTATTAAGAAAACCACAGATCAATGTTATAATGTATGTCCAGCGGCATAACTATGAAGAATGGAACTTGATTACAGGACCTACCACCATCCAAAGCGCCGCATCCCTCCACTAAAGTAGAAAACGTTTGGATTTGGATTTGAGGCAGTGAAGCTTCTGTTATGACTGAGACCCCCATTGTTGGGCTTCCCATTGTGTGTCAGCAGTGCAGGCTGATGGTATAATATTGGGGAGTGCGTTTCCATGACATCCATTATTTCCTTTAGCTAAACTGAACCAAAATTGCAATACCAAATTAAATATCACTGCCACACAGGAAGTAGACAACTTCATAACAACAGTGTGTCCATCTGTATATGGATCTTTTTAAGAAGGTTAATTCCCTTTACCACAAGGCTCCATAAATGTTTAAATACATTATATGTGATGTAATGTCCTCCTCTGGTCAACAGACCTTAACTCAACTGAATGTCAATGAGATGAGGAAGTCAAGTAAAGATCCAAATTAACATTAGCTTGTCACTTTCCGACTTTTACATATTCAGCAAACTCTGTGCTGAATTTGCAACCAGTTTGGATGCTTACAACAGTTGCACGCTTGCGGTGATTTTTCTATCACGTTTGCATGCACAGTTAATCCGCCTATTCTTCAAATCCTGGAGTCTTTTGCAGTAGTGAATTCGACGAAGTATACTGTGGCACATTCATTAGTTTTACTAATTACCATATTCCCAATTGGTTGTACTGGCGGCAAATAAATAGTTTCAAGGTCATCACGTTCATTGTGGGGGCCAATGAGAATGCTGAGGTGATGTGTGAGACGGATAATACCAAGTCGGAAGAGCTTTGCGCTGGCTCCTGAGTCAGCCTGGGCTGTGAGGTCAGTATTGGTGCCCTGTAATTACAGCACAGGTCATGCTGTGTTTGTAATGATTCATCTCTCTCAATACAACGTAAGTTTTTTAATAAATCTTTTTTTTTTTTTGTATACCTTTAGGTCTCCTTTAACTGATTTTGTAACATTGTCAGAGAAAAGTTTGTGATGAACCTTGTAGAATTGTAAAAAAAGCTGATATGATCAATTAACACAGGAGAATTCATCAACAGGGGCAATCTGTTTACTTAACTTTCCACCAAGCTTAACATCCCCTCCCCCCCTTTTTTATTTTCTCTTTGATACGCACTTTCACTTCCCTTCACTTATTTTATTGTATTTCTATTTCTATTATGGTATCTGATTTGCACTTTACTTTGCTTTCTGGTTTTTGTAATTTATATTACTATCCCCATTGTCATGTATGCTGGAGAGATGAGAAACGCAATTTCAATCCTTGAATGTCCTCATGTACATACAGTATATAGAATTAACAAATAAATATCTATCTATCTTTCAAAGGTCTAGTAACCCATAATGACCAATCAGCTGTTAGTATTCACTCATATAGGGAGAACTAGATTAATGAAAGTCATCTTCTGATTGGTTGCTGTGAGTTACTAGATCTCTGGATCTGTTGATGAATTTCCGTGAATATATTTCCCTGCAGTGCTATGGAGAAACTACTGTTAGCAGATCAGGAAATCTAGATGAGTTTGTATCAAATATCAAAATCATCTTTACAGAATTGAGTAAAATCGTCTCTGCTGTATCTGTCTGTAGTCATTTACATACATGTGTCTTTATTTTAGGAATTATTAATGTCTGCATGGATTTATCACTTACGTTTTCCTGTTTCTGGTAGACGAAACCGTTGGTGTCTTCTTCTCTCTTTGTACATGGTTATCTCATTGCACCGGCTTTTATATCATTACTCTACAGTGATGTCACCTTTCACTTTATAGAATATCTGATGGGGATTTAATAGCAGCAGAAATCATTTAAATTAAACCAATTCTTTCCCAGTGTATCAACACAGACAGTATGGATCCCATTCTTACAAGGGAAAACAGTAATGGGTTTACATTATAATTACATTAATGAGTACTTCCATCTCCCAGTTCATTATAAATGCAAGCACTTACCCTTGTTACATTGGATAATAGAATGATACAGATAGAATACATGTGACCCTCACCCACCTCCCCAATATAATACAACATACATTTATTACATCAGCAGAAACTTTAATTGGTTCAAAAAATGTATCCACCCAGAAACCAAAAGCCTTTTCCCCTGCAATCCCAGAATCCCATGCAGTTTAACATCTAATCCATGATCTTATTATTTAAATGTTAATAATTGTGTATGGATTCTTGTATGTATGATGTGCACTATTTGGAATATGAAGAATTATGGACTTTTCATTGCAAGTTAAAATTATGAACTTATTGAATATGGAATTTAAAATGCACTAAGGAATCCATCGACCTCAAGGGGCACTTTTGACAGTAAACATATACAGTAAGTAGGAGGGATTTACTTTTGTGATTTTTGCACTTTTGAATAACTCTTACACCTGGAATGTTGTGCAAATTTTATTTTTGCACCCCTCTAATGTTTTGTATGTCTTCCTCATCCAACCAAATAATAAAGTTCCTTAGATTTCCTTCAAAGATTAGGAAAAGAAAAACATTGTTATTGTTTATAGTGATTTCTCACTGTTCAGTCATTGGTTCTTATTCCTAAACATCTCTGTTCTTAGAGTGATTTGGTCCCATGAAAAGCATCATCAGTCACCTGTTGCAGATACACATGTTTTCAAATTACATTAATCCAACTCATCATCGTCTCAATGAGACAATGATCCAAATCCGCAGAGTCCTCCATAAAAGAGTGCTCAGTAGAGTAGTTTCTTATTTGTCTAGGAAGATGACCCCTGGATATTTCTTCAGTGCAATGACTTAGCTGTGTGCCATTAGTAATTTAATGGGGTTGGATTTCTATAGATATTTGAATGCAGTTTAGCATCTGCAACCCTCTTCCTTTCAAAAAACTTTTATTTTCATCTCATCTTGTGGCGCTTTATAAATAAAAATATACATACCTACAATATATAGATACTGATCCATAACAGTCACACGATCCATTTTATCAGGGTAACGACACTGCAAAATATTTCAACAGTTCATTAATTCTTTCCCTACTATTTATAGAAAGGAATATATCCCCACTATTGTGGGTCTGTCTGGGTTGGTACAATTTTTTATGTACTGTACATTGGGCAGATTATAGATAATTTAGTACAACCAGATGGTCCACAAACAATTTTTCTACCTCCTCATCATTCCTGGCAAATGATTGCCCATATAGTAACATTTATCTCATCTTCTTCTGAACTTTTGAAACACTTTGGAGTTTGGTCACACCTTCATTCCCTGTATGATTGGAAATCACAGAGTTGTCTTTATGACTTTTGCTTCACAATCAGTGGTATTTAATAGTACCAAACTTCCTCCTTTGTCTGTCCATCTGATAAACTACACCGCTATCCACTTTTAATTAGTGATAGGGATTTTTTTTCTATTTAAAACTTGCAATTGATTTGGTTTTGATATTAAAGAAAAATTAAACTTAAACGATAATAAAACAATAAAACTAAAAGTGCTGAGATCTGATCCACCATTAAGAAGTTATTAACTCCTGCATTACATTGTTCCCTAACAGTACATGGCAGCCATTTTTCTGTTGTTGAAAGCCTTCCCATCTACTCCCAGACACTGTTCTAAAACCACAACACACACATTATATTAAGATCTCCTGTAATACAAACTAAATCATATTCTTGTAATGACTGATGTTCCCTATTGCCATAACCACCACTCACAACCTGAGAATTTGTTCTTGTTTACTGTTGGACAGAAGACAAAATATATTGTCAGTGTTTGCACTGACAGAGAACAGACTACTTTAACATACTTTGATGCATGATGATTGCTGAATGAAGGAGAATATGGACCTTTGCGTGACTTTATGAATGAACCTAATGTTGATACATTCCACTGTATGTTCTTTTAACAAACTTTAGCAAACTGTTGTGATGTCATCATTACTGGAAATTAGCATATAACTTTATTGATGTGCAAGACAAAAAAACAGAAGCATGTAAGTAAAATAGAAATCTTGCTATGGCTACTAAAATCCTTGTTAGGGCTAATGATATCATGTCATCAAAATTTCTACTGTGCAACAGTTCCCTTTTATTAATATCACCAGCACTTCCTAAAGAATTACATTTTTTGTTATTTTTTCCTGATGTCAATGCAATATAAAATCAATTGTCTTTAATAAGTTTTACTAAATGTCCGTTGGTTTGCTTGTGGATGTATATTTAAAGTTTACACTACTCCCAGGCTCTTAATTATCTATTTGGCCATCTCAGTGTCATTTTTGTCTTCCTCCTCTGGATCGCTGAAAGCATTTTTCAGCATGGCTGGAATGCTTTCCCGCAATGTACGATTAAAGTCCTTTCCCAAGAAGACATAAAGAATGGGATTGATTGAGCTGCTAGCATAAACCAAACAAATAGACAAAGAACTTATGACCATATCAGCAGTGATGTGTTCTTCATCTGTTCGTAATGCTATAAATTGCCAGAGGTTATAAGGAAACCAACAACAGAAGAAGCAGGTAACAAGTGCGGTGATGATCTTTAGGGTTCGTTGACACTTTCTGTGGATCTTTCTGGTGGAAAGTTTCCAAAAAATCAGGCCGTTACAGAGGAGAATAATGATAAATGGAAGCCCAAACATTAGTACAAATCTAGAGATATTAACGGGACCTATAATGTATTCCATCTTATTCACTGCAGAATGATTAAAGATTGGATACAAAAATTCTTTATCAGGGGGACATTCCATTAAATCATGAAAAAACTCATGATTTGTGAGGGAGAGGGGAATACACACTACCCATATTATAATGATAACAGCTGTCACTAATCTTCTTTTCCGGTGAATTTTTGCCCATATTGGCCACATGATGCATACACAGCGATCAATGCTTATGGCTGTGAGGAAATAGACACTGGTGTACATGTTCAGGAGTAGCACAGTGAATGTGATTAAACACAGTATGCCATAGTCATAGTCCTGTACAATCCACAGTGCAATACGGATGGGGGTAGATAAACTGCATATAAAATCTGTAATGGCCAGGTGTAGAAACCACTTTGCACTAATTGTTTTCATCTTGAAGCCGGTAATCCAGATAACCAAACCATTTCCTATAATCCCAGCTATACATGTAATAGTGTGGCAAATGATGGACAGGATTCGCATGGTGTGATATAAATCAGGTGGAAGTTTGGCAAACCACATCCATGGATGACTTGGATATTGATAATCATCCTCTGTTACTGCTTTAACAGTATGTAAAGGAAGAGAAGAAGTGGACATGCTGACTGGGTTTCTAGAAAACAAAACACAGAAATAACTAAAAACAATTGTAACTATACAAAAATACTTTACAACAAGGTTATTTACCTTTAATTTACTTCTGTAAAAAAACATCAATGTTTGAGTATCCCTAAGAAAAATCAGCGGAAAATGCATGGTTACTTGGTGCTATACTGCATCCCACCACTCAGTGCGCATTGTGTCTTTCTTTAGAAAATATAGATTTTATTTTCACCAGTCATAACATTTCTGATTCATGACAAAGATTCTGTTTTCCTTGCATCATAATTACAAATCACATTATAAAATGTTCACAACAAAAAGGAATGAAGTTCTATGACTGCTCTGTGACTTTACTTCAAATCCAAACTACTGTGCTGCCACTAATTCAATTCCCAGCACTTCTATCCTTAGACATTGGCTTTTGAGGATGTTTCAGACAGATGATATAGTATAAAGAACACGTACACATTGAATCACAGAATCCTAGGTGCGATAACCTGACTAGACAGCCAGAAACTCTTCCAGGCTCAATTGTACAAAGAAAACACAAATCAGTTTACTGACAATATCCCATTTAGTGCAACATAAAATGTCAATGTTTCTTGGTGACTTAGCACCTCCCTTATTCAGGACCCTTCTCATAGCCACTTATAGACACCCCCAAATAGTTTTCTGTTTACACTGCATTATGATTTAATTATGACATAGCCTGTTGGTATTTCTCTGAGCATATGAGCTTACATTTTATTCATGAATCCTGTAGGCTGCTTTTCTGGCATGTTTTCCAGTATTTTGAAGTAGAATAAAAGTATTTTTTTAAAAATATTTCTAGTTTATCCAAACCAAGGTTTTCTTACCGGGAATATTTGAGTAAGACTTGCTTGTGTATGTTCCCTTGTCGCTTTATTGGCACCAGATCCTACAGTTTTAAGAAGGATGTAAAACTCTGCGATCTTCAGTAACGAAGTGTCTTATTTCAAGATTAAAAAGATCTTTTTAATGAAAGTGTGGGAAAAGATATCTCTTATCTTCTGCATTGATAATATCAAGATTTGGTCATCTCTTGGTTTTTTTTTTTTTTTTTTTTTTTTTTTTTTTTTTTTTTTTTTTTTTTTTTTGTTTTTGCTACAAACACTTCCCACATGGGGCAAAGTAAAGCTCAAGTTTATAATACAATCATATAAAAGTTCAAAAATAAACTCCTCATTGTTCTATCTCTATAACACAAAAAAATAATTTGAGGATTTCTATCTTGAAGAAAGTAGGTTGGGATTAAGGGGCTTCTGAGAACTGCAGACACCAATGACTATAGCTATTGGAATCCACTGTTTAATCAATGAGGAGTAGAGAATCAAGGCGAATTCTCACTTAAGTCAATAACCCCCTCTATGTTAACATCAGTGTTAATTTTAGTCTTGTTTAGTTCCCTGTTATTACTTCTCGAATTTATAGGCTTTTGCCTTTCGTACACATTTAGTCTTGATCTGTAAAACCCCTGCTGCCAATAACCCCTTAAAATTATAGTATTAAGTATTGAAGGGCTTATTCAATTAGTCAATACCAGCATCAAAACGACTATAAAGATATGCATTTGATGCTGATATTGACTAATTGAATAAGCCCTTCAATACTTAATACTATAATTTTAAGGGGTTATTTGCAGCAGGGGTTTTACAGATCAAGACTAAGGGCCAGATTCACCATTCTGCGAAGTGAGCCGCGAAGCCTTAGGCTTACTTCGCAAATGGTGTTATGCGCATGCTGATGTCCTGCACGCGGACATCAGCATGCACATTAAAGGGATTCCCGTCTCAGCGAGAGCACTCGAGTCTCCTCACCGGGATGGGAATCCCTTTAATGCGCATGCTGATGTCCGCGTGCAGGACATCAGCATGCGCATAATACCATATGCGAAGTGAGCCGAACGCTTCGCGGCTCATCATAGAGTTACACCAGCTGGGAAGTGCTTCCAATAGATAGAGAGTTACACCAGCTGGGAAGTGCTTCCAATAGACATCAGAGAATTACACCAGCTGGGAAGTGCTTCCAATAGACATCAGAGAGTTACACCAGCTGGGAAGTGCTTCCAATAGGCATCAGAGAGTTACACCAGCTGGGAAGTGCTTCCAATAGACATCATAGAGTTACACCAGTGGGGAAGTGCTTCCAATAGGCTTCAGGGAGTTACACCAGCTGGCAAGTGCTTCTAATAGACATCAGAGAGTTACACCAGCTGGGAAGTGCTTCCAATAGACATCAGAAAGTTACACAAGCTAGGAAGTTCTTCCAATAGACATCAGAGAGTTACACCAGCGGGGAAGTGCTTCCAATAGACATCAGAGAGTTACACCAGCTTGGAAGTGTTTCCAATAGACATCAGAGAGTTACACAAGCTGGCAAGTGCTTCTAATAGACATCAGAGAGTTACACCAGCTGGGAAATGCTTCCAATAGACATCAGAGAGTTACACCAGCTGGGAAGTGCTTTCAATAGACAGCAGAGTGTTACACCAGCTTGGAAGCACTTACAATATGGAGCGGATTGTTACACTAGCTAGGAAATGCTTCCAATAGACATCAGAGAGTTACACCAACTAGGAAGTGCTTTCAATAGACAGTAGAGGAGCACACTAGCTGGGAAGCTTTTACAATATACAGCAGTGTGTTACACCAGCTAGGAAGTGCATACTTTGCTAATCCTTATAATTGGTGGAGAGGATTTTGCATTTCTATTCAAGACCTTGAACTACTCCTTTAAAGTTTAGACTGCTAGCCCACAATTTATACAAGTGGTCATCTCTGTGCCATTGTTGGCTTCCTCCTCTGGATCACTGAAGGCGTTTATCAGTAGAGCTGGAATACTTTCCCTCAATGTACGGGTGACGTCCTTTCCTAAGAAGACATAGAGAATGGGATTGATTGAGCTGCTAGCATAAACCAAACACATAGACAAGGAACTCATGACCAGATCGGCAGTGTAGTATTCTTCCTCTGTTGGTAATCCTAAACTTTGCCAGAGGTTATATGGAAACCAACAGCAGAAGAAGCAGACAACAAGGGCAATGATGATCTTTAGGGTTCGTTGAGACTTTTTAGGGGATTTTCTGGTGGAAAGTTTCCAAAAAATCAGACTATTGCAGAGGAGGATAATGATAAATGGAATCCCAAACATTAGAGCAAACCTAGTGATTTGGAAGGGATTTTCAGTAAAAGTAAATGTATACTCTTCAGAAAAGTTAAAGTAAAAAGAATATCCTAGATGATGGGGACATACCATTGAATCATTAGTTACAAAAATATCTTGGAGGGAGAGGAGAATACACACTACCCATATTATAATGATAACAGCTGTCGCTAATCTTCTTTTCCGGTGAATTTTTGCCCATATGGGCCACATGATGGACACACAGCGATCAATGTTAATGGCTGTGAGGAAATAGACACTGGTGAATATGTTCAGGATTAACACGCTACAACTGATAATACACAGATTTTCATTCCAATTGAAATAGTAATAGTAATATTCTGCTAGAAACCATTGTACAATACGGATGGGGGCAGATAAACTGCATATAAAATCTGTAATGGCCAGTTGTAGAAACCACTTTGCACTAAAAGTTTTCATCTTGAAGCCAGTAATCCAGTTAACCAAACCATTTCCTATAATCCCAACAATGCATGTAATAGTGAGGAAAATGACCGACAGGATTTTCATTGTGCGATATATATCAGCTGGAAGTTTGTAATATCACCATGGATACTGATAATCATCCTCTGTTCCTGCTTCAGCGATATGTAAAGTAGGAGTAGAACTGGACATGTTGACTGGGCTCCTACCAAACAAAACACAGGAATGAATAAAAACAACATTAACTTTGCACAAAGAGGTAATTTGCCTTTAATTAAGGAATAAACATAATTGTGTCCCACTAGGAAAAGCAGTTCAATAAGTACAATTAGCTGGAGATATACATCCCCCATCAAGGAGATGGAGCTCATATGGTTCCAGAGATTATTCATTGACATACTCAGAATGTTAATGGGGAATGTATCATCAGCCCCAATCATTTTCTGCATTCTAGTAACCTGCAGTGACCTATGATAAGTTGGCTTTCATTATTCTAGCTTTCACATACTAATGAATGCTGCCAGATGATTGGTACATTTTGTTATTAGACCTCTAATAAAGATTGTGGCAGATGAGAGGCAGGTGAGAAATCATGCAGAGTGAGGTAAATCCCCCCCCCCCCCCCCCCCCCCCCTGCCCCAGTAATGGGCAGTGATGTCAGTCTCACAATGTCCCACTAATTTTATTGTGTGAATATTTAATCTATTTTTATGTCACCTTATCCCTAGGTCATGTTGTCATTTAGTATCAGTCTTTATTGTCACTTTAATAAATAGTCATATTTATTACACTTATATAACACTGGAGTCCTGCCATCAACCCCCAACTCTCCACTTTGAAATGACGAAATCAAACAGGTGAATTCGGAGCAGTCTACCTATGGCAGTTGTATAGGAGAACCTGATTGCGCACATGCAGAGTAATGCGAAGAGCTCCATAAGTTTGTGACTAGCGTGGATGCCTGAATTGGTCTAGTATTCACCACTTCACAGAGTTTACTCAATAAGCAAACAAGAAGAAGTGGCAAATAGATGTGAATTCAAAGCTCTAGGCAACTTTTTGGACAATCAATAAGGCCCATGGTGTTGTGTTGCTGGAAAGAAGATCCTTCAAAAGGATTCAGTAAAGAAGAGATCCTAGTTCTAGATCACATTTAGTGGTGAGTGAGTGTTCAGACGAGGCTTTTTACCTGGGAAGCCCAATACCCCAAGTGGGCCTAGGTGCCTGGTGTATCCTGGCCAATAGGATGGATACACAGTGTAGGGATTCAGTGGTAGGCTTAGAGACCATTGATTAGTCTCAATGAAAGACAATTTTTTCCTGTTAAATAAATGTGTGAGTTTGTTTTCAAGCAAGAACCACTAGTGCCTTATTTTGATTTATTATCAACTGAGTTGCACCACATTACTATTAACTGTGCTATAGTTAAACAGTCATGTCACATTCATCTTTGCTTTATCCAGGAGCTAGCTGGGAAGGGATCAATCAGACCCAAAACAACTCGTGCAATGTGCAAATAAATCCAGGCTGCTCACCATGTTATATTAAATGGAAATCCCCATTTTATTGCGGAATAAGTTTACACAACGTTTCTCGGGCAACCACCTCCCTTCATCAGGTGTACATCTGATGAAGTGTTTTCCCCACTATTAAAGCCTTCCATAGTGTATGTTTCTCTCCTTATATAAGAGGGGAGAGAGGGGCTGCGAGCACCAAATTGTTAGATTAATATAAACAGGTGCTGCTCATGGGTAGCGGATTATATGACAGAGTGTGAACTGAAGAGAAATAGACCCATGTATGTAGCGCACACTGCACACAAATCAAAACAAGTATCAAACAATGTAATAATCAAAAATAGAAAAGAATTTTATTAAGTGCAAAACTAAACTCTCAACAGGAAAAATAACTGGAAGGTCATTGTGAAAAAACACCAACCAATGAATTAAAAACAATTAAAAAGTCTCTGGGAAGAGACTGGACCTTCATATGGGTGAATAATGACAGTCAGTATTGACAATAAATGATTGAAGAGTCCAAACAGTAATATACCCCACCTCTCACATAATGTCAGAACCACACAAATGAAAACATAAGTATTTACCAGTTTCTCTCCTTGCCCAGTTTCCTGCTGAGGATTTCTGTAACTTGTCAAGTCTCCCTTTCTCTCCCCGCTCCTGTTAACCCTGTAGTGATCACTCTTGCTGCAGTTTTCAAGTATTGTGTCACATTTGTCATTTTTACTTTGCCAGATTAAAGTGTCACATTAGGGGACTGATGGCAGTGCTACTTCTGTTCGAATGACTAGCCCCAAATTTACCTGTTTGCCTTCGCCACTTCAGACTAGTGAACTGGGGGGTTAATGACAGGGCTCCAATGTTGCATAAGGCGACTATTCATTCAAAAGTTCCAATTATCTCAGACGGACCTTCCTCCAAGGAAATAACTCAGTATAAAAGAGATTTAAAAAACTACTTCCATAGTGTAATATTATCTAGTACTTTAATAAATAATAAGTGAAAAGGTACTCACAAAAGGAGCATTTATCAGTGCAAAGTAAACCCCAATGGGTTAAAACAGCAGGTTTGTAATGTCCACCATCAAGGAGCAACATAGAAGTCCAGAATCGTAAGATGAAGCAACAGGACGTATGTTCTTCTTTGTTCAATGCGTTTCGTGGTCACTTCTTCAGGAGACAAAATAAGTCTAAATAGCAGTGTTTTTAGTTAATTGTTTAGAAGAAGAGCAGCAATACTTTTCACATTAATGGACACTATTTTTAAAAAAAAAATGTTTTATATATACAGTATATTTTTTGAAGTTCATTTTATGATTTAGCACTATATAACATTTTTTGTTTTGAAAAATTCATTCAATAGTGACAATGGTGACTGCGACTAAGTGACAACATGACCTAGGGACAAGGTGACATAGAAATAGATAAAATATTGACAGAATACAGTTAGTGGGATAGTGTGAGACTGACATCACTGCCCTTCACTTGCACAGATCACCTCATCCTACTTCTATCCACCTGACTATGCCACACTATGTATCTATGTTATCATGACTCTCTGTGTATTAACTTTATCAGGTGAATATCACAGCCTTTCTCAATATAAGGATGTAATTGATTTAGGTCCACAATAGGTATTATAAGTCTTTGCAGTAGGGGATGCTGATACCAATAAGTACTAATTTGCCTTTATTGTGTTCCTGTTAAATAAATGTGTGAGTCTGTTTAAAAGCAAGAACCACTGGTTCCCTGTCTTTCTTTATTATCAACTTAACTGCACTACATGAAGGTGGGATCTTGATCCAGGGAATTATTCTGATCCTTCAGTGTAAGAACATTAC
>WMED01010892.1:0-15533 GCA_019650415.1 Pipa parva | reverse complement strand
CAGACACAGATGAATGTGATAATGGGAGGAGCACAGACACAGATGAATATGTTAATGGGAGGAGCACAGATACAGATGAATGTGTTAGTGGGAGGAGCACAGATACAGATGAATGTGTTAATGGGAGGAGCACAGATAGATGAATGTGTTAATGGGAAGAACACACATACAGATGAATGTGTTAATGGGAGGAGCACAGATACAGATGAATGTGTTAATGGGAGGAGCACAGATACAGTTGAATTTGCTAATGGGAAGAACACGCATACAGATGAATGTGTTAATGGGAGAAGTATTAAACTATAGAGGTAGTTAGCAGAGGCAGTTTCCCAAAACAGTCATAGCTAGATGTAGGGTAGTGATGTAGATTTAACAGGTGAGGTGGTATAGAACAAGGATAGTTACAGAGTGTTGCAATAAAGAACATGGAGAAGAAGTGTTGCTATAAATCATTTAGTGGGGCAGTATATATATATACTGTATATATATATATATATATATATATATATATATATATATATATGGAGAGAGAGAGAGAGAGAGAGAGAGAGAGAGAGATATTGGAGAATACAGACTGTTAGCAGGTGCAGTGATAAAGAACAAAAGCTGTGAGTGTAATAAACTTATAGAATATAACAAAATAGAGAATGCATGTAAAGATGAATGTAAAATAAAAGCATTCGTAAAGCTTTCGCATTTTAGAGCAGTTCATGGTTATAGGAACAGCTATGAAATAGGGGTACAAGATGCAAGGTATAAAGATCAATGTGAGCAGCTAAAAGAACACATATATTGTATACATTTGTAACCAAAGGAAGATGTAAAGGAAACAGTGGCAACGCTATGGAGTTGTAGGGATGAATATCTGAAATAAAGCAGGAGTTACAGGGTGGTTATCTAGCACAATAAGAGCTTAAGCAACACTGAATAAAAATGAATAGTGGAAGAAAATGATGGCATACAGCAAAAAATATGCTATAGGGGGAGCAGGGTGCATTTGAAATAAGTAATTTTTTGTTTGAAAGATTAAGGATGATAGAAACCATAGATGGTGATACTTTTATTAGCTGACATTTCCACTCATTAGAAATGAACACAGCACACAGTTAAGATATCCATAACTACAAGCAACCATAGAAAACCACAGGTAAATCTAGAAGCAGTGCACATAGGAGAAAAAAGGGGCAGTAAATCCATGATCACAACTCCAAACAACTGTTAAATATAAAATATAATGTTAATGTTTAGAATAATTCCTCTTTGTTTTGTGTTGCTAGGGGGATTGCTCTCCTTGCTGACCAAATTTTATATTGTACATGTATGATAAATATATATATTATAAACAGAGCAATATCTTTTATTGGGCCCTATTCACTAAGGATTTTTGCTATAGGCACACAATTCGTGGAACACTTCAAGGATTTAGCCACTGGCACAAAATGGAAACCCCTTACTGAAGAGGGCCCTATCTTTGGGAAAGGTCAGTAGTGCTTGTTACTGCTTTTTGGTATAATTTAGCTCTGTGCCAGAGGGATCTGCAACATGTTAATTAGCAATGGCTTGCTGCTCCTCTCAACACTAAAAAATTTAACTGATTGTTGTATTAGAGGGGAGCAAACAATGGTGTCATAATATATGTTAAAAAGCATAAACTGAAAAGAACTGATGATGTCAACCAGCACCAAAGTACTTCTGAGTTAGATTAAGAGCCAACTATGACAGCCTGGTCTCTAATGCATTCTATAGAAGTAGATACTGTTTCCATTGGGTCAGAATAATAACAATTTTAATGTTAAGATGCAAAAAAGTTGACCATTCTGTTTAGATTTACAAAGCAGCCCTCTCCAGACATTGATTTGAAGATTCTAGATTAAGGTAAGGGAGGACAGCCACATCAATCAGTGAGTGTCCTTACTTCTGCCTTGGGCTTAACCACAGATAGGCAGTCAAGCCATAGGCATTGGCACTTATGATGTACTTTTAAGTCTGCCTTTGGAGATGGGGGAGGTCCAAGTCATTAACCTTCCTGGTTAATGACTTGGTGAGTGTGCCATACCTGCTCTTGTTTTAAAAATCTCTAGGTATTTTATGATCGCTGGCTTGCCAGATAGTGGATAGAAGCTAGATATAATAAAATATGTTAATGAGATTTATAAATAGGAGTACTGGTAATTTTGCAAAATTTGGTGCTCTTGGTTTCATAATTAAAAGCAATTTCAACAATGATCTTTAACAAGTGACTGTTGCTTAACCACAGTTCTCACATCTCAAAGGCAACAAACAGCTGTTAAAATTGTAGGTAATGCATTGCAGCAGTCTCTGGAAAACAACACGTTAAAGATTGTAGCCTTTCAATATGCTTTGTCAGTGATCCTTAGTTGCTCTAGTCCAGTGTTTCCCAAATTGTGGGTCGCGACCCGGTACCGGGCCACGAAAGCAAAATGCCGGGTCATGAGAGTATGTATGGGTTTTTATGACTGAAAGCTAGTAATGGACTTTGCGCATGGCACCGCTCATGAATATTCATGAGCGGCGCCGTGCGCGAAGTCCCTTACTATGTGGGTCACGAAGGATAAGCACAAAAATAACCAGGCCACGGAAAAATAAGTTTGGGAAACGCTGCTCTAGTCTAATCTTATCTGCCGAATAAAAAGAGGGACAAGCCTATTGTTTTTTTATATAGCAGATAAAGGACATGGATAGGTAACCATCATCACATCATTATCACACCTTGTAGAATTATAACTCCAGGCATCACACACTGTTGGGGAAATGATGCCAAGTGCTGTTGATTGTTTTGAAGGTTGACTGTCCCTGGCCTCAGACCAAGAAATTTATAAACATGGATAACATATCAGACATACTCTAGATCCACTTTGAAATTCACAGTTGTCTTTATTTCTAAGATAACCATAAATACATTAATTGTATTATTTTGAAGGATGAGTTAATGAAAATAGCAAAAGTAGAAATGTGGATTAGATCTAGGAAAATTCACAATTGTTAGACAATATATGCTTGATTACTTTAGGCTTCAGAGTTCTCTGCATGTTTTATATTGCTGATGTGATTTCTAAATTGCAATTGAGATAATGAAATATAATTGAATCAGTGCTAGATGTGTTCACATGTGTTTGTCAAACAAAAAAAATGAGTTTTTCTGTTACACATAGTTTTGCTAAGGAATACAGTATCAGCGCTATGCTCCTGTTTCTATCATCTGTAAATGTCAGGACATAGTAGAGTAGTAAGGCAAAACCTTGGGTCTTTTGGTTTGAACATAGTGAGTAAATATTCACTTATTTAAATGAGAAACAGAAACAGAATCAATTTACCATATGGTGAAGGAAAAGGGAGTGAAACCAGGGAGACTACAAGGAAGCAGCCTATACCTAATTCCATTTTTACAGTCAGGCAAGAGTGATAACATGTCACCAAACTGATTAGAGGAGTATTGATGGTAGTTGCTTGTAGTTGATGGATTCCCAGTTATTGTTGACTGACCAAGAACCAAAAGGCCTTCTGTGACATTACTGTCAATGTATCTTTTATGCATTAAAACTGCATTTGCTCATTTAGGATGAACAGATTACTACCTCCCTTTTAAGAAGACAATGTCACAATGATCAAATACTAATACTTGTCTTCTAAACTAGCCTAAAATGTCAATTAGACTTACACAGAGGTGTTAAACTATTATCTAAAATAGGAACATACAGTATGTACAATAGTTTAGCAAATGAAAAAAGCACAGTTATACTACAGACTTCTGATGCTTCATAGTGATTGGCTACTGCACTAAGAATTAAATTAAAGTGAACCTGGCCTGTCACCCTATGTACTGAATGCCCCCATCTGCAGCAGGGCAACATCAAACTGAAACTTAAATCTGAGCCTGTATCCTGCCCTCAAAGCAATAGCCATTCATAACAGCTTTCAGCTCTACAAGGGAGCAGAAAATTCTCATTAGGGTCCTCCTATCATCCTCAAAAACATTATCTAGGAGATTTCCACAATGTCACTATTTACATTGCCCTGAGTGCTTCTGTATACATCAGAGCACTCAAGGAAAAACAGTGCATCATACTACTCAAGTTACAACCACTGTATAGCAATCTGTTCGGACACTACTCTGATGTAGACGGAGGCATTCAACAGGCAAGATGACAGGTACAATTTAAGTCTTATTTACATGACGCAGACATGTATTTTGCCTGCTGGGCCAACTATGTACAAAAAGAAAAAAATGTTATATTTTATTGTAGCTAGCTATGTAAATTACCTCTACTGCTGTGTGTCATGCACTTTATTGAATTGATAAGCATTGTGGCTCTATGCATTGCAATGCTAGAAAAAAATCTGTGCCTTGTGCTGAATACAACCATACCCACAAAGACAAGTGCAGCTCTGAAATATATATAAATGCTTTTTTGCCAAGTTATCTGCATCTATGTGGGTTCAGCCATTTTATCTAGCATGTTCCATGCATCCAAGCACACAATACTTTAACCCATAGAACTACGGCTTAAAAAAAAAACTGTGTGTAAATAATGAAAGAGAGGTTTTAAAAGAAGATGAGAGAGTATTGATAGAAATTTAAAATGGCGTGCAAGAAAGATTAAAGAGGACATGAAAGAGATTAAGGATGAGAGAACAAAAAGGGTTACTGGAAAGAGTGAGAGATTACAAAGAGAATGAGACAGAATATGAAAGATTGCTTGATGAGGGGATGAAAGATATTGAATAGGGGAAAAGAAAGATGAATAAATATGACAGACTTGCATTTCTCCTCTGTATGGTTCTTTGTGTGGTTCTTTCTACCTTGCAAACAGCAATAAGAAGTAATATTGTGTTGTGTTGCATTATCTGTGTGCATTGTTAAAATATTTGTAGAAAATATCCTGCCTCACTCTAGATGCCATGAGTAGCATTGTAAAAGATGCTGGTTTGGGGATGACATTGTACAAGGACTATATGTTATCAGCAGAATACATGTAAGCAGCAGAATTATTTTGACTGTGCTACCTCTGTGCTAGTGTATGGTTATTTTTACCTTTTGATCCCTGTGGATTTTATTGTTTTAACCTTAAAATCACACTGCTGACTCTTCTTTGTGCACATCTGCTGCTGTTTTCTCCTGCATGGCATAGACTCTATTATTTATAAGTGCAGCTAGCGTTTGTGGAGCACAAATCTGTAACAGCTACTTTGCACACTGTATACAGTCGTGAGCTGATAATTATACTAAAGCATGTTATTATAATACATGCACCAGGGACAGCTGCTATTTAGTTAAACTACAACTCCGAGGTTTCTATACTTTTATTAATGCATGGATTCTGTTTGGAAATAAAGGAATATTTAGCCAGTTTTTGCTCTCTGAAGACCTACTGGGGTTATATGGAATCATAAAGAAAATTAGAGAAACAGTATAGTTATAGTATAACTAATAGTTTGTTTCTAGTCGCACATGTTTGGTGAGAGATATATTCTAAATAATTCCACAGATGTGGTTTCATTTGCTATAAATACAAATATCATTGCTCTTCACTAGGCTAAACTTCCATTTCACCACACTAGGAAAGTTGTTCATAAAGGAGTAAATTTGCCTGCCAATGTGAATTAGTCATATATCACAACATCTGGTGTAAAGTCAAGTGCCAAAGTATTGCAGCAAAGTCAATTTTGTGTATATCTATTTAACCTTGAGGGGGTTATTGGCTAAAGTATGAATTGTTGCGTACAGGTGTGAATTCGCCAGCTACAGACAGTCGCAATAGACTGCTACTGTCACAATCGTGACTTCATTGTGGGAATATTGTTGCAGTCGTGACTCTGCTATGCTAATATATTGTTGCTGTTGTGACTTTAAAATTGCTGCAGTTGCGAATTTGCTATGGATATCCGCTGTTTGAGAATTCGACACTTGAATTCTCACTTTAGCCAATAACCCACTGAAATGTTGCAAAAATAACACAAATTGTCACAAAGTGCTTTTTGAGCATAGTTAAATAGTAGTAGTGTATTACAGCAAAATAATCATGAATAGATTTATGGTAGTGAAGTCATCTTTACAAGGATTTGTTTAAAGGAGGCAATGTCATTATATCAGGCCAGTATTGTAGCCAAGAATACACAACTGTTCTTTACATTCATTTCAAATTCAGACAGTTCCCAGTTTATGTTGGCACTTGGTTGCCATATTTTTTCGGCCATTTGAGTGAATTATTGCCAGAATACTAAAGAAACCATGACGTAAGCTCCCAATAAACACTATCATTTGGAAAAGTCAAATCCCTATTTTCATACCAGTGCACCTTTGGCCAATTGTTTCTTTGACATATGATAAATACCCAAAGCTACGTTGTATTCGCTGTGAAAAGATGCAGTTGCCAGAATGTTACAAACTGTGAGTCAGTTTGACACATTGTAAAAATGTATTTTTGCCAAATATGTATAGATGGAGAGGTGGCAAACTGCAGGCAGACATCTATGCAATCATTTGCAAAACTGTATATGTTTAAGGTGAATCTTCAGTCTACAGAAAAAGGTCAATTTTTTTTCATCTTACCACATATGACATATGGCAACTACAAAAACCTTTTTTTTCATTGATGTTGTTTTCCTGACAACTGTAAAATGTTTGTCTTATGGTTTATTATTATTGTATTGTCATTGTTTCTTATTGTAAAAATGTTTAGAAATAATCCCCTAAAATTGCTAAATGACTACAATCTGTGTTTTTAACTGTGCTACTAGGAACTTTCTATGACCTTCAATGCATTTGTGACCTTGACATGAAAGTGCCAATTATGCGACAGCTGAAAAGATGGTCATAATTTATCTCTATTTATTCCCATCCAGGGCAGAGCCTTGGGTATGGATTTGTTAACTACATTGATCCAAAGGATGCAGAAAAAGCCATTAACACTTTAAATGGACTCAGACTACAAACCAAAACCATCAAGGTAAGGATTTATTTTTTGGCTAAATCTACCATTCAGTAACATCCATGAAAGAGATTTCTTGTCCTTTTAATGGAATTTGACCTCTGAATGTGGACACCTGAGAATATTTCCTTTAAATTGCCTGTGTTTTTGACAGTTGTTATATGGCTGTCCTTCATAACCAAAAATACAGTAAATACCTTGACACTCTGTATTCACAAATTAAAGTCCCAGTAAAGAATATATTACATACATGTATACATTATTTGATGTTATCACATGGATTATTTTCATTATGCATAATATAAACTTTGATACAATCAACAAATTCATCTAAATAGCTAATATAGGGTGTATTTATCTGAAATGCTCTAGGTAAGATTTTTAGCATTGTTTCTTTGTTGCACAAGCCTTTTCTTAGAGATGTATATCCAGATATATGTGATATACCACCAGGAGCTTAGCTACTTCTGGGAAGTGTAGTTCTGCAACAGTCTGAGTTTACAGAGTTGTTGGGTTTTTTTTTCAGCTAGAGTTTTGCAGGTTTGAGTTTAAGTACAATGATTTTCTAACAAGTATATTTTTATGGTATGAAGATCAAAATGGCCGAAAGGAAGCAATTTTTTTAAATTTAATACATTTTCTACAAATACATCCCACCCTAATCTTTATGTTTGATACTATTTCACACACACCAGTTTTAATTTGTGGGGAAGAATCCTTTCAGAAGGTTTTAAAACAAAAATATGAATGCTAGCCCCAGAACTAACTTTTTCTAGAAATACAATGTATGCTGAGTGAAAACTAAACTTGATATTTTAGATGTTACACAATTTTGACCAGCCCCATTTAAGCTGGATATGAATTGATAAGCATCACTTTGCTCCCCCTAAAACTGAAACTCAGACCTTCTTCACTGTTTAATGTATCCCTAGATGATTTTTAACTTTAATCTAAATTTCAAAAGAACAGCAATTACAGAAAGAAGTTATCACATTGCTTTAAATTATCTTTATTAGCTTCTATGACTTTTGTTTTCAAATAGTTGACATTTACAAAACCAAATTAGATTTAATTTTTTACAGGTTTGTGTTACAATTGTGTATATAAAAATAGATTAGTCCCCGATATATGTCCATTCATAAGAAGACATGTGAAAAAACTATTTTGTATATCAGCGTAGGAAATAAAAACAATTTGTGACACAACACTAAAATAAGTTTAATTCAAACAATCATTTGTAATTAGGCTGCGCTCAAATATGTAATTAAAGCACAATCATCCACATAGATTATGGATATGTTGTATTTGATGTACATTAAATTGCATAAACAAAACTATTTCCTGTTTATTACATATTATATCCACATCTTCTTTTTGCCCATTATTGTCAATTTCAGCGAGTTGCCATGTACCATTTAATTGATGACATGGATATTCTGTAAATACACGCAGCTCCAGTAAAATGACACAGTGCTCCATAAACCGAGCCTCGAATACTTTCAGCTCAGTCCACTGGACCAATGGA
Organism: Pipa parva; assembly: GCA_019650415.1. NCBI lineage: Eukaryota > Metazoa > Chordata > Amphibia > Anura > Pipidae > Pipa > Pipa parva. The sequence continues at coordinate 7,058 of WMED01010892.1, read as the reverse complement.
GGTGAACGGGATTAATTACTTGGACCTCTTTAAAAGGGCACATACACCTCTCTTTTAAAATCTAATTAAACTGCTGTTATAATAAGCACTATTTGTTTGTAACATTTTCATAACTTTTGTCATTTTCACATACTGTCTCATGGAAAAGTAAAACCTGGGTTTTGTGCCACCCTGCCTTGTATAGTATTATTCCAGCAAACCTCTATCAGCTGGCTTAACTCTAATCAGAACCAGCACCACCAGGAAAAGAAAGAATCCTTTTGAACTGGCATTGGTAGTTCATCTTCATAGTACTTCTAAAATGTTCTCTTTGAAACCGAATACCAGGTGTGTGTTGTTTTTGCCTCTCTTGCTGCCTGTTGCAGCCATCTTTTATCTGTTAAGCAAACAGAACCCAACCTATTCACTTTGTTTTCTATAAAACTTTAGATAATGTGTATTCATTAAGTGCCCAAACAAGCACAATTTGTAAAGATGCCTGTAATATAAAGAAAGAGAAATAAAAACACAAGAATTAAACTCTAAAAAAATAGATGTTAACAGTTGCATAGATGTTAACTGCATAGAAATAACAGCCTTGATGATCAAAGAGCAGTTTATTTTGGTGCTTATGGTCCTTTACATTTAAGCCACACCATCAATAAATTATAAAAAGGAATAGCAATAGTTTCACTCTCATGTCTTGAGGTGCAGATTCTCTAGCAATTCTACTGTATCATAACTGTATATATTCTAGTAATGTCTTAAGCCATGAACATACTTAAAATGCCATGGACCCTGCCAATGGATTGGCACCAGGCCCCTCCCCCTTCACCACTTCTCTCTCCTACCCTCAGGACCAAATAACTGAAAACTTTCCAGGATAGGGAGTGATGGGTGCAGACACTGTGGGTCTGGCTGTGGGGTTACCAGTCTTTGCTCAGGTCTGGTCAGAGCAGTGGGATCACTATTGTTATGACCCTGCCTCCAGGCAGTTTAAAAGTGAAAGAATATAAAGAGATCCCATAATAAGAAAAACAAAATCTAATCCTTGCACTTTAAGCTGAAAATGTATTATGTTTTAACAAACCTACCTGAGGTACATAAAATTAAATTGAAAGTCCAAACACGGACACAGATCAGCTATCATTTCCTCTCCATGAAAATCCAACTGAAAAACTGTGGCCATGCACTTTTCATGTTTCAGATCCTTGATATTGATATATATGATTACCTTATGAAAACAACTATATCTCTCCCTTTTATTCTGGAGCACAGCAAGGCTTGATGAGATAATGAAAGGATGCTTTACCAAATGACTTTACCAAAATATGTTTATAAGGCTGTGATAGACAAGCAAAATGTCCTATTATCCCAAGACCAAAATGCACCAAGTCATACCAAACTGCAAGTTTGTGTTTCTTCATCCATTCTGCTTAAGCTTACCTTAGTTACATTTTCTGCAGTGAGTCAACAGCTATTTTTAAGCATAGAACAGACAGAGAATGAAATAGATCATTTGTGGCTGGGGGCTGGATGTGGTGCATGTTATAGGGCTCTCCTGTATATCACACTGTTAACAAGAATCCTGTAGAAACCCATCACTGTTTCCCTTGGAGCCTTAAAGAGTTTTATATACCAAAAAAGACTGATATGTACAGAAATATTAGAGTCAGCAAGCAATAACTTGTCAGATCAATTCTGAGAGACAATCACGGAAATGTATCAGCAGGGACAACATTTTCTGAAGTCTAGTAACCCATAGCAACCAATCAGCAGTTACCATTAACTGGTCTGTTGAAGCTAGAATAATACAAGCATACATTTGATTGGTTTGGGTGGGGGATTCCTGGACCTCAAAGCGACAAAAATTGTGAGAGCACATAAAGGAATATGTAACTATACTGAAAGTGTGACTAATATGTCGCACTAAATAAGTCCAATAAATAAAAAATGACCAATGCACATTTCCTTTCCCCCTGTACTTTCAATATCTATATTCTGTGCATGTTCAAACATATAAAACAAAATGGTTTTAGTTACATATTTTTGATCATAATTGGATTCTGTTGAAACATTATCCCCAGTGTGTTTACAGCTGTAATGTCAATAAGCAAAGAAATTGTATGTAATATTTAAAATATTATATATATGTGTGTGGATTTTCTTACAACAGTCTGTAAAGCTTTACTCAGGACTAGTTGTAACCTTTAAGAGCTCAGATATTATTCTGTAAAATGTGAAACATGATTTATTTTATAACAATGGAATCAACACTTTACCTGGTTCAGTAACAATAGCATTCAAACATCAGTTATTTTGTTGCTCTATCAGTTATGAGTATATTTTTTTATCTAGATTAGGAATCAGGGCTACTGCTTCACACTCACAAGCAGCACTCATTTATATTAACATGATTCACCCTATGTGTTGGAGCTGCCATTTTATTTTTCAAAAGGGTTATGTAACAATTAAAAGCTACTCAAGCTAGATACTTAATACTGAGAGGTAAAATGGCTTCTTTAAATATGTCAGTCAAGAATCAGCAACACAACCTGCATCTAGGATTTTTACTTTGAAAGCCTTGTACTTGCAGTGTGTGTTAAATAATCATAAATTATGACATAAGCATAGATACTTGCAGTTCAGTTGGCATATAACTTCTATGCCAAAGTCATTTTGCATGTCAGTGCCTACAAGTTTGCTCTAAATTCCTTATTAAATGCAAAACTGCTGTGTCCTTAATTGTTCTGGTTATGCCCTTTTGTTTCAATGTATTTTTTATTTTATTGTACATTTTTATATCGTATTATGAATTACTGTTGTTTTCCCTATTTATTATATAAGAATGATTACAAAGTTTTACAGATCGCTGTAGAAATTCATTCTCATCAAAACCATATATGACTGTATATTACAAAAGCCTAATCTCCTAATATTTTCATGTTGAAAACATTAGTCTTCATTTCAGAATTATTTACAAAATGTCTATCTACAATTTGCTATCAAATTAATATTCATATTACCAATGAGGATTTCAACCTTTAAAATGAAAAAATAACATTAATTCTCCCTTTTTCCTTCTTTCTTCTTTTACATATTGTGATACCAAGAAATTCAATGCAGTTTATTTTCTTTCAATAGGTTTCCTATGCCCGTCCAAGCTCTGCATCAATTCGTGACGCTAACTTATACGTTAGTGGCCTTCCAAAAACCATGACACAAAAAGAGCTAGAACAATTATTCTCACAGTATGGACGCATCATCACCTCAAGAATCTTAGTGGATCAAGTTACAGGTAGAGGATATTAACTATTTTTTCAAATGAACCTTCCCTTTCAGTATACAACTTAGCTCTTTTTCTTCACTTCCCTTCACTTTAAAATCATATCTTCTAAGCACAAAACCATTAAGTTACATGGCCATCTAATTTCAGGGCTAACAGTAGATAACTTCCTTGAGAATCTGTTGTAGACAGCAGTGAAATATTTGGTGAATAATGTGTAGCTGGGTCGAAACCTTTATTTAAGCAATGCTTGCTGTTCCTGTTGGGTATTTACTTTACATGATGAGGCTTCCCTGAATAGGAGGCTACACATTCAATATGCTTTACAGTAATTACCCATCTGAACCATCTGGTGGCACTGAATGCTGAGAGATGACCACAGAGAAACATAAACAGTTAGAGCTGCATGTACCCTGGTGGGCACGTCCCTGTCTTAGTGTACAAACTTCACTTATAATAACAAGTAAATGCCATTAATGACTGAGTAAGTAAGTTCATGAAAGAAGTTAATAAAGGGTTAAAATGAAGGTTCCATACCATAATGAATACAAATGACCACAAAGACTGTGCACAGCTCAAACACCTTCTTTCTACATTGCCATTTCCATCAAATAGAATAGAATAGATATTTATTGTCACTAGAAATACAAGTATATCAAGTGAGATGGAGGTATCTTAAAAATTATGTTCTCTCATCCCATTGCCAGGCAAAGATTATTTTAGAGAGTTAGTTAATTTACAGCAATTTTTTTTATTGCTACATTTTTCTTTAATATACAGGTTTCATTTGCTAGATGACTGTAGATGGTCCTACAATTAACCCATATACACAGCATTAACTTCCATTGTGTACCTATCTCATACTGTAAATTTTACCATGTTTACCGGTCATTAATAAAGACTGCTAATACTGAATAATGTAACATTGTGCCATTTAACAACCTGCTTGCTTGAATGTTTACTGACATTTATCCACAGTCCACAGTTCGGCCAGATGACTATGTACAAACTTAAATCAAGCTATGTCTCCAAATGCTCTTTGAACTAGGTAATGTTAACAAGTTCCCTTTCAAAACACATGCTTTATAAGATTGGGTAGAATTTACCTCTGAAATTCAAATTTTTCTATAATTTAGCCCTAATTTCCATCTATTGCAGTCTTAATTGCTCTCAACTGCAAATTGCTAAATGCTTTAAGGCTACAAATAAAATATTGATGACTATATTGAGAAACAGATGAACAAAATACATAGTATAGATACAACTGAAATAGAAAGGAAAAAATATAACTGTAACTTGTACTTTGAATTGTAAATCTAAGAATAATTATGACTATTTTTGATCAGAGTAATGAGACTGAAAAGGCCTAGTTGGGCTCATTGTAAAAATACTCCATTTCCCTCCAGGTGTGTCCCGGGGAGTTGGGTTTATTCGATTTGATAAGAGAATAGAAGCAGAGGAAGCCATAAAGGGATTAAATGGACAGAAGCCAAGCGGAGCCGCTGAACCAATTACTGTGAAATTCGCCAATAACCCAAGTCAGAAAACAAGCCAGGCATTGCTCTCCCAACTGTACCAGTCACCTAACAGGCGTTATCCGGGTCCACTTCATCATCAGGCTCAGAGATTCAGGTGACTATTGGCATATGTTCATATAGTATATGGGACTGATGATAAATTTTGTTACAGGTTTCCATGTTCTTCAGTTTAGAGTAGAAAGTTAAGATGTAAAGATTTCAAATTAATTCAGTTCAAACTGTTTCATCAAAATTTTATTTTCCTTCCTCTGCTGCCTTCTATAGCTGGAAAAACTCTGCGGCTATAGAATTATTCCAGAATAGCATTAATTAAACACATTTGCTTGCAACGACTGGCTTAAAAACATTTTAGAAATAATTTGAGTTTTTCTAAAATAAAGCTATATGAGATATCCATGTGATATTTATTCAAACACTGAAGGGGTTACTCACTAAGGTGCGAATTCGACTGTCGAATTTGCAAACAGCAGATTCCCATAGCATATCTGCAACAATTTCCCCATTGTAAAGTCGTGAAAATTTTTTTATGTTAAGATTGTGGCAATTTTCCCATAATAAAGTCGCGACTGCAACAATATTTTTTTCTAAAGATGCTACTGCGACAGTAGCAGACTATTGCAACTATCTATCTGGTGAATTCGAACCTATACACAACAATTCGTACCTTAGTGAATAACCCCCTCAAACTTTATAAGTCCAAGAAAGCATTTTACAGTTTCTATAGTTAATTGCCACTAAGGGCACTGTTATCATGGGTTTCACTGGAAATCCTTTAAAAATTATGGCTCTGATTGCAGAATAACTTATGTCTGCATGCTGTTAAGAATACACCAAGGGAACATATATATATATATATATATATATATATACAAAATAATGACTAGCTATTTATTAATGTAACCTTTTTTTATAAAGAACACCCTAAAAATATGCATTAACTTAACAACCACAAAACTGAGGACATGTTTAATTTTCCTAAATCTCAAATTTAGTCATGTATAATTGGTTGGAATACAGTATCCTCTGTACATAGCAACACAAATCTCAACTCAGCTAACAGCAAGCATAACACTAAGCTCCCTAATTGTATTAACCCTGGTAGATCATAGGGCTACTTTGTATTTACCTTTAGCTAGGTGTTCCTAAACCATGCCTTGTACATTGCCTAAAACTCCACAGAGAAACCACATACGGTACTTCTTGCCTCACGCAATTCAGAAGCTCTGCAATTCTCCTACTTACAAACAGGAAGCTAAAAGAACCTATGATCCTACATACAGTAGATCATGTAATGTTTTTCATTTGATATTATGTCAGGCTCTCAATGCAATGTGTAATGTACTAAAGCTGATTCCAAAGTCCAGTAAAATTAGTGACCGCACTGGATTACAGTTTAACTATCGGCTTATGTTGAAAAAACACAACATAGCTTATATTGTCAATATATATAAAGATTTGCATTCTACCTGAAGTTATGAGGGTATGAACATTACCTTTGTTATTTATTTCTTTGTGACTTCTTGAAATTAGAAGTATGGAGCTTATGAGTTTTAATAAAATGGTACAAATTGATAGGTGTTATAGTGTACATAAGGAATGTTTATTTCTCCTTCCATTTTTTATTGTCATCTTCCTCCAAATGCAGACAATATTGAGTTAAACAGTGTAACTGGGCTGCTCAATTATACAGAAAGTCTATGTATTTGTATTCTATTTCTTACTGATATTGTATCTAAATAAATATTATTTCTGAATTGCTACACTAACAAAGGGTTATTTGCATTGATGCTGGATGGGCTGTGTTGTAGTAAACGAGGTAATACGGTATAAACTTAGGTGGATCCTTAACTCTGTGTACGATAAATCGATTATTCACTCAGAGCTGCTCAAGGGCCCATTTTATTCAAGGCTGAGAACTAATCTTCTTGCCAAGTTTCAGGAGTTATTGATCTGTGCTTCTCCGATATTCTCTTGTGGTGTTTCAGAAAGCTAACGGGCAGAACTAGGAAGCTGAAATCCTTTATGTGCAATCATTTTTTAATGTCTGCGCATGCAGAGCCTATTGAAAATGAAGATTCATTATTGCATGGATTCCTCTAAATGAAGATCTATTTTAGTAGGCCTTTTTTTTGTATATATTGCAATTAAAATGGCATCAGACTGTTTTTTCTGTGGTGTGTGAGGCTACTTCAGGATAAATCAAAACTGATATTTGTCACAGCGCAGAAAAATATATAAAACAGTGAAGGAGAAGA
>WMED01010891.1:0-15534 GCA_019650415.1 Pipa parva | reverse complement strand
AAATTCATAATTTTTGGCCCAAAAACTGACCTCGACTTACACACGAGGTCGACTTATACACGAGTATATACAGAAATGGTATATAAAAAACAGAGTTTTAAGAGTGCAGTTTCTATTTCTATGTGTGCAAAACAAAATGTAATTTACTGTACATCAGCGTTTATTATTTTTCTGCTAAATAAGCAGATTTTCTCAGAGGAAGCAAAGTGGATTCACTCATCTTCTAAAATTATGATTCCCACCTTCAAGTATTACCTACATATATTCCTGTAGTGTATCTGTTAATGAAGAGAAGTAAAGTCAAAGCAGACAATGAGTAGTTAACTCTGAAATTTTAAGCAAAGTTGTTTTATTGCTCTACTCTTTTTGCTTTCCATTTACTAAGACTTGCTTTTGGAGTACCCCACATTATTTAGGTCCAACAATCTTTCTTTACAATTATGATGGCTTAGAAAGAAAGGTTTTTGGGCTCAAACACTCTTTCTTTGACAAACAAATACTCCAAAGCAAGAAAACACACCATGTTAAGACATTATAGAACATGGGAAAGATTTACAATGTGATAAGAGCAATATAACACAGCAATTGCAGATCCATTGAGCAAATGTATTTTACATTAATTTCAGTGGGGTGCCTTTTCATTTGTAATATTGATATTGGTGACTTTTTCAAAGCAGAAAATGTTCCAATGTAAAAAAATTTTCATGAATATCAATATCGGCAATTGGTTTTTAATGCGGCAACAATTTTTTGATATCACTCTGTTTCATTCGCAGTAAATGTTTGATGCCACTATATAAATTTGTCACAATCAAAAATGTGGCGAGTAAACAATGATGTTGAAAACATGTAAAAAATGGCGATCAATAAAATAGTCAATTTTTTTTTCAACTTTCATAAATTTCCCATTAAAAGTCTATACCTCTGCTGTCTCATGTGTGAAAGTATGGCTTTCCCTTTCAAATATAGCAAATCCTGGTTGTCTTGGAGGCCTCTGCCTCTTCTATCACAAGGTGGATATTGACCTTAATCTAAAAAAACATATGAAAAAAGTAATATGGTTTTCAGCCAATTTGCTAAGTGCAACATGGAATTCTCTCATCATTTTTAAGCCTCTAGGGAATTCCATGCTGAGAATCAATTCTTAGTTTTCCTTCTGTTTTTCATCCATCTTTACATTACTGCTGGGTGTATCACATAGCAATGGTAACATATATATGTAGCTGGGCTGACTTTGTGTCCATATTAGTACTCATGCTTTAATATTTTAAAGCTGCTCTATATTTTTATTGTTGGAAATTTAAATTAGCGTAAAAATATAGGAATTTGCATATTTTCTTTCTTTTTCTTTTCTTTTTTTCTGTATTGCTGAAAATAAAATATTACCTGACAATAAGTTAGGGAAATCTGCTACATAATAGAATAGAATAGAATAGATTTTATTGTTGTCACTAGAAATACAATGTATATCAAGTGAGATTAGTGATGCGACCATAATACAGAAATCAATACAGGTAATTGGAAAATAAATAAATAAATAATTCAATATGTGGATATAAATATAATACAGCAATATGATAATGTAATAACATGCGTGTACATACAGGTATAATAGAATCCAGGCAGCCGTAGTATGTGGGGGGGGGAGGGGGGGCTAGTGTCCGAGTATGGAGGGATTCAAATTCAGTCTTATGATGGAGTCAGGGAAGAAACTTTTTATCTTTTTATCTACACTTTATCCCTTTAGTTAATCATCTTTATTGATGGGACCTACTGTTTAAAGAATGTTCTTACTTCTTCTTGGGTCATGCACAATGATAAAATGAAGAAACGCTGTCTATGTGTCACTGTTGCATAAATGCTTTTTGCTGTAGGTATTATTTACTAGTACCATGCTTTTTAATTTAAAGTCAGTTTCTTACAGAAGCTTCTTCACTTTTCTATCCCAACTTTGTATTGTGCAGCTCAGTTGGAATCTTAAGCCAAGGATTTCTAAGATATGCTTGAGAATTCTGAGTAGGCAATCAGAATCTTGTAGAGCTGATTGTTTATTTTAGAATTCTCATGCCTGTGGATCAAGTTGCTAGTTTGAAATTCCAAATGTAAAAAAAAATGAAAGAGGAGGGGCTTAAGTAAGAAAGCTGTTATTCATTCAAAACTACAGAAGATAAATAAATAAATATTAACATTGTATATTTGCCATTATACATAGCATGACTGCCATTTTTGGTGCAGTATTTTCCCATTTTCTTTCTTTATGATACTTACCATTTTAAGTGTTTTCACTACCAGTCACCAGAATTGAATAGACCATAAAAAGTGAAAATATTGATAGCAGCAATGCACTACAGCAAAAATGCCTCTCTTACAATTTCCCTAAATGTTTAGTATTATATTACCAAATATTCAAAGCTGTTTCTTACCCTATTAACAAATATATATATATATAAATATATTATTTTAAAAATCACCATATATACTTTGCTGTTAAAGTTTTGATGAATGAAATGAAAGCATGTGACCACCTACCCACACACCTTGGAAGAGGTGTACTCCACACTCTTCGGCCACCTCCCAAGCACGTGAGTTTATTGGCACCTTCCAAACGATAACCCGGAAAACAAGAAAATGTGAGTGAATCTCCAACTCCAAAATGAAATCCAATTCTTCTACTGTATGCTGGGACCCCAGGATCATCACATGGCTCTAAATCATATTCTAAATAGCAAAAAAAAAAATTTTTTATTTTTTTACAGTGTAAAAAGTCAAGGCTATCTAATTTGTTTAGCTATAAACAATTGTAGCTCTGCTGAAAATCTTCTTAATGGGTTTTCACCCAACCTATGGATGTTCCTACTTTGCCTTTACATTTAAAAGGGGGTTATTCACTAAAGTCCGAACTGTTGCCTATAGGTGTGAATTTGCCAGATAAAGACATTCGCAATAGGCTGCTACTGTCGCAGTTGCATCTTTATAATGAGAATATTGTCGCAGTCGCGACTTTATTATGGGAAAATTGTCACAACTCTATTATGGGAAAATTGTCGTGACTTTACAATGGGGAAATTGTAGCAGATTTGCAATGGGAATCTGCTGTTTGCAAATTCGATGGTTGAATTCGCACCTTAGTGAATAACCCCCTTAGTCCTCTGAGGATTGATCTGTTATACTGGTGCTCCCTCTTGTGGCAAAATGCCACAATCTTATTCTTGTACAGGTGCTCTCTAATTACAAGGCCTAGCCTTGTAATGTATCTTTTGCTTCCTCCCACCCTGGGAGGTTTATAAATAAAAGTTATTTGCTGTGCTCTTGGTATTTTGCTGGGGGTGCTGCAGGAGCAGCATCCCTGCCTCAATCAGGCTTGGTGGAAGGCAACACAGGGACCCAGAATAGTAGCCCTATTTTATGTCAGCTCACCTTAGGGAGTGAAAATGCTAGGTAGGGACTTATCTATTTGGGTAGCAATAGACCCCAACAGAAGTCTAGAGGCCTAGGGGGCCTGGTGCACATTTGACCACCAAATCAGAGTGCATAGTCAGAGTGCTATTAGGTTAGGTGTATGGTGCAGGGATAGCCACCCTGAAGACATTCCTGTGATAACCCTCTCATCTGTGGTATGAAGCCTGTTGTGCCCTGCATTTCCTCTGACAATTCACATACAAGATTCTCTGAGGGTCAAGACTGCTTGTTGGTAATTATGAAACGTTCAATACCCTGTGCATGAAGTACATATGTATCTATGTGTTCTTTATTATATTGATGTCTCTTTGCTCCTGTGTATTCTATGGCTGAATTAACTAAATATGTTGCTGTCTCTTTAAATATTTTCATGTTAATAAATGCAGTTATGGTTTTGCAAAGAACTACTGGCACCCTCATTTGTATAAGTATATTGCACACCATTCAAATCCTACTCCTGAAGTAAGTGGGGCTCACCCCCTTGAGATGTCTCTAAAGTTTTATATTGAATGTACTAAGTGTGCAGTTGTTAGTAAATACCATCCACAATAGCATTACACAATAACATAGTTTTTTGGATCACACTTCAAATTAAAGACATGTGTTCTGCAGCCAATCAGAGTAAAGCATGAACTAACCCAGTAACTGCACCAAAGGTTTAATCAGCATGGTTATTATAAATATATGCTATATTTACTACATGGTCATATAAATGTATGCTATAATTACTACATGTTTATATAAATATATGCTATATTTACTACATGGTCAGGTCATATAAATGTATGCTATACTTACTACATGTTTATATAATTATATGCTATATTTACTACATGCTTATATAAATATATGCTATATTTACTACATGCTTATATAAATATATGCTATATTTACTACATGCTTATATAAATACAACATGGTTATATAAATATATGCTATATTTACTACATGCTTATATAAATACAACATGATTATATAAATATATGCTATATTTACTACAAGGTTCTATAAATATATGCTATATTTACTACATGGTTCTATAAATATATGCTATATTTACTACATGGTTGTATAAATATATGATATATTTACTACATGCTTATATAAATACTACATGGTTCTATAAATATATGCTATATTTACTACATGGTTATATAAATATATGATATATTTACTACATGGTTATATAAACATATGCTACATTAACTACAGCAATCTCAGGGTCTCTGTCTCACCTTGTGGAATAAATGGAAGCAGATCTTGCCATTGAGCCTATGGGTTTGATTTTGCAGTTCTACAGCACAAATAATCAAATTATCCATGAGTATCTGTATTTTAGTACTAACTTGGCCACAATTTATGACCTGGCCCATATTTTCATTCTAGATAAATCCTATTTGTAACTCGAAAACTGTTTTCAAATGTGACAGATACTGTATGTATACTTGACCTACTAGTAGTTTTATTTGCACATGCTTCTTACCAGAAAAGGTAATGTTAAACCCTTCATAGGAGATAGAAAAATCTGACACAAATCGAAGCTGGGCTGTAAAATTCCCAAAAAGACCAGCTTTTATAGTTGGGGGCAGGACTGACCCTGTCAGTCTCGCTACTGGAAAAGTGAAGCTACCATCCTCTGAAATTAATAAATAGTCATGGGAGCTCTCAAGGTGAAAGGTGTGAAATACCAGTTGTACACCTGTAGGAGGAAAACAAGAGAACTTATTTTGTAATTATATTTTTATGAAGGTAAATAATCGCAATTCAGAAAGAATGATTATCATTAAATAATATTATACTGTAGCATGGCAAAATATGTTTCAGTCCATTAAAACTTGCAGCAAATCAGAAAGAAAAGAACTCTTTACTGATAGCAAAAGCCTCAATGAAGTGAGACCCAGTCATCCTTAAAGTTAGATTAGCTAATGACAAAGTCACAGGGGATATTTACTACCACATTGTTACAACACTAAGTACAATGCAAAGCAGCACCTTTAGACATCAAATTAACAGTGCCCCCCCACTTCATTACCATGATTGACAGAATGCCTGCTGGTCATTTCTGAGCAATAACTTGATTTTTTGAAAAAGGAACTCTGAGACATGGAATGTATGTTGGTATAGCAAGACAGTGAGTATAAGGGTATCGAAGGTAAGTTTTATGCAAGTGATATGTTATGCATGCCCTTTTACTTTCCACATCATTATATATATATGATGTTGCTATACTCATCTGCCTCTTTTATAAGTTGCCTCAGTATAAGTGAGCAGTAAGACCGCATAAGAGTAAGCATGAGCTGCTTTTTATCACTTATGTAAATAGGCATGGAAAAATTCTCTTTGTGGCCAACGTTTGCTATTCCAATGATGAGTTTAGGTAATGGGTAGTAACCCTTCACTCTAGTTATAGGGCTAGAGAGAAGCTTTGATCACTGCTACCCAAGGGAACCTGAACTTTTATGAAGCAGTTATCTATGTAAAGCTATTTTGACATTTTCTTTTGAAAATAGCCCCTAAGACTTGTGTCTGAACAACATATAGCTGCAATCTCTGCTATTATCTATTGGAATGTTACATTTTCTTAGAAAAACCAGTACATTAATAGAATAATTTAAAAATAAATTGTTTGTTATTCAACAACAATCAAAATTCCATACAGATGTGCACACAGTATTGGTCAGAGGGATGGAAGAGTAACTTCCTACCTTGCAATGGACAGTGGGTTTGCTATATGGGTTAAGCATGTCCAGTTGTCCAACTTTACCTGTAGTACTTTCCCATTTTTTACTTCTGGTTGGCCAGCTGTTGCTATCTTGCTGACAAGTATCTACTGTGCCATAAAACCTATCCAGACTAGATTCTTCCTGTTGCTACTCTAGGTGCCTCTTTCTGGATGTCAGGCCTTAAGTTTTCTTCTGATCTATTTCTTGCTGGTCTCAGCCTCATACACCCTCTGTTTATGATGTCAGCCATCAAAATATCACATCTTTGAATAGTGAAATTTTCATCATCTGTCACAAGATGGAGCTCTATTACAAAATTAAAGAAAGTGCTATGATCGCAGAACAACACTAAAACATAGGTTGTTGAAAATTTTAACTAGTAGTGAATAATTTATCACTATTTCAATGATTTACTGTTTATAGTAAGAGTATGTCTGATGAAGCTCAGGAATTTTCATTATTAATTTGTATATATCCCAAGTTTACAAAACAAGGACATTTTCACATAAATGTACTTAGTAAGGTGTCAGAGGAGTTCTACAGGGAAGCCATTCTATTGCTGACTCTAAAACTAATTATTAAGGCTTGACTTGCCCACCATAGCACCAGAGTATCCTCTGATGGACCCCAGCATTGAGGGGCTAAGACCTCATCCCAAAAAGCATCTCTTAACATTTGTAGGTCCCTAGTTACCTTTAATTACACTAACACTTGGGCAACTGACTCTTTTGTAATGTCTTGCAAAACTGATAATTTATTATGATAATTCTGGTGTACATGGAAACTTTTGCTAGTAGACTGCACGCCCCTGCAGTCAACTTCTCTGGTGGGCTCAATATGCCTCAGTCCGACACTGCTAACTATAATTTTGTAGACTTGTCTGGATCTATTTTCCAAGTAGCTCTTTATATTGTATCCTAAAGTTATACATTTGCATTTAGATTAATACTGTATTTTCTAGGTAGTTGGAATCATTCCTGTGCTGCTGTTATAAACAGATGTACCTGATTGCTACTGATATTCTGAGTCATTACATTTTGTTAAAAAGTGAACCACTGTCATACTTCCAAACAGTGTACAATGGTGTTTCATGGCTTAGTTGATATATAGACTGATGCAATTTTATTTATAGCTGAGGCCTCATATAAGCATTAAAATGCAGGAACTTTAATGATTTTGTTTCTCAACCTACTGCAATGCAGTGGTTTGTTGTTTGCAAAAAGGAGTGAGAATCAGGAAATGTAACTCAATAATGTCATAGTGTCTTTGTTCTTGCATTCCTTTATGGGCCTTTCATAACCAGCTGCTGTACAAATATAGGTTTATAAAAAATAAAAAATAAAACTTCTGAATTAAAAAAGGTTATTAAGCCTGAATTTTAAAATCACGCCCTTATGTTCCAACAAGTGTAATCAGGGTAGCTGATTTCTAACCATATTAAAATATGCAGACTTATGAAATTTAATTAAAAATTTCTGCTGTAAAATTACAGCTGTGCTTTTTCATTATAGACGCTCATTTTTCAGCACATGCTTTGGGTTTTCAACATTTAAAAAATGTGTTTAAAATGGAAATTGGAGAAGAGATATCAGCAAAACAAAACTCGGAGGTGTCTCAAGTAGGCATTTAATAGCTTATTCACATATTTGCACAGCCATAATTGCTGTTTAAAATGCAGTGCCATTTATGAACAAAGAAATATACTATAGAAAAATAATAATTGTGAATAATAATAGTTCAAAGACTAGTAGTAGAATTTTTATTAGCAATGTCTTATTCTGGTCTTCATATGAAAGTATGTGACGGTCTCTTCTTTTTTAAGCTCCCTGATAATGTCATCCTAAACCCTAGCTTTCAAGGATTTAAAATACTTTGCTCAGTGGAAAGTAGCTGAAATGGAATGCACAGACATTTCTTAATACCATAGAAACAATTTCCTGACTCCCAGAAAGCCCTACAGATTGTGTTTAGACTAGGTTATCTCCATTTACTAGCTGCGGTAACTGAGCAGTGGTGCACTTAGGTAAGTAGAGCACATGCATTGGTGGTAGACCAATCCTTCAATATTCAGATTTCAGCAGGTATACAAAATGTGTCAATGATTTTCTTTAAAATATTAATAACAACAGATTCACATGTTTACCATATGTGTGTGCAGGCCATTTCATTAGGGTATGCCCCTAAAGAAAATAAATCTTAAGGCTAAGTT
Source organism: Pipa parva (assembly GCA_019650415.1). Lineage (NCBI taxonomy): Eukaryota > Metazoa > Chordata > Amphibia > Anura > Pipidae > Pipa > Pipa parva. The sequence goes on along the minus strand of WMED01010891.1, from coordinate 7,143 downwards.
CACACTGGCATTTTTATGCATGTTATCATCCTGTATGCTGCCATTAGGGTGTGCCCGGGCACACCAGGCACACCCTATGCACACGCCTATGATGTTTACAGTAGCTCAAATGGCATTTTAAAATAATATTTACCTTTTCCATGTGAGACCTCAATAGTCCATGTGCAGTTCAGTGAGTTAGGATAAAAGTCAGGAAACCCAGGAGAAAGAATTGTACCTGTCCTTCCATGAATATATCCACCACACAAGGCTGAAATTAAATGGAGAGAGTTACGATGTATTCTCACAGCTATGCAGAATCTTAAAATTCAATTTGCTTTGTTAAAACTTGAGTGGTATGAATATGTAGTTCAGGAACCCTTTTTACAGTAGTAGTTTCTATAACTGTGAATTTGTTATTAACACACTTTAGTAACACTTATTTTAGTCCCCCTTACTGTGCACTAAGAAGGACTTGTAACACTGCAGGGTGCATGAAAATGTTACAATGAAACCTTTTTTCATTTTTTTCTATTCTGATTGCAATTTGTTTTCAGTCGTAATTTCAGTTCTTTGCAGGTGACATAGGTATACCCACAAGACATATGTTTATTATGTATTAAATATAAGCTATCAGGAGCACTTTAAAGGGTGAAATGTATTAAACTTGGAAAACCCCTTTGCGCTTTTCCAAGTTTAATGACTCGGGAGAAGGCTTTGAAGTTTCTCCCGGTAAGTATTGTGAGATTTGCTTCATGCGATACTTGCCGTGACAAACTTTATTTTATTAAATATATCCATGAAAGATAGCTATACTGTATGGCTACCCTTTCCCCTTTCCATGGATATATTTAATAAAAAAAGAGTTTCCCGGCAGGTATCGCATGAAGCAAATCTTGCGATACTTACCGGGAGAAACTTCAAAGCCTTCTCCCGATTAAACTTGGAAAAGCCGAAATGACTTTTCCGAGTTTAATAAATTTTGCCCAAGCTTAGGAGTTCCATGTCCATTTAAAAACATGACATCACAGGCCGAGTACTTTTATACAACACATGGATCTCCAGAGTGACTTAATATCCTTGTTATATAATATGCTATTTAAAGGGGGTATATTATCCTTTATAATAAACATAAAAGGTTTTGAAAACAAAATAAAACACATACACATTTAAAGCCTAATTTAGCACTTGATAAGTATCGTTGCTATATGGTATTAGGGCAGAAGAACCAGGTGGTATTCATTTGTTATTTTATTTCACTTAAACTTAGAAGCTGCATTGATTCCATGTTTTAAAAATTGAGTAGGTTATTGCTACTTTTCCCATGATATACTGTAAGGTATTCAACATAACAAAATTAATTGTAGACATAAGCCTTAGTTAATGTATCCATTTGTCATTATATCTCATAATATTCTTCAGCGGAAGGGTGCAGTGTTAATTGGAACCATTTCAAAATGATTTGTTTAAACAGGAAAGGAGAGTGTTTCTTGCTTTAAGTTTTAATCATATAGTTCTGATGTCAGAACAAGCCATTTATAAGGTTATAATTATAGGAGATTCCATACACTTTCTGTGTGTACTGTATGTTATATTAAATCAAATAGAACATATATAACACATAAAAGTGAGGTTGTTTTTTAAATGTAATGCAAAAAATAGTTTTTGTTCTTCCTTTCCATCCCAGCATTTAAAAACTGCAATTAGGTCTTGTGATCTCAAATATCATTAGTTTTATAAACATTTATTATAACACTGTCTCTCTTAATAGTTAAAGAAACAAGTGTACATGGGCCACCAAGTAACGAAAAAGTCAGAGTCTATTTCTTTATTTTTTAGTAAAAATAGCCATTCAAACAATTTACTGAAAAAAAACAGGAAACACACATTAGTATATAGATACATTAATATCTATTAATATATATATATACTGTGTATATAAATATATATATATATACTGTATATATATACAGTATATATACACACACACACACACACACACACACACACATATATATATACACACACATAATATATATTTATACAAAGTATTTTATATTTTATACAATTTACATTATATGACATTATGGGTGAAAGTCATTAAACTCAGAAAGACCGAGTTTACAGGGAGAAATCTTGCATTGTTCTTGTGAGATTTTTTGAGATCTCGAGATTGAGTTTTTCAATCTTGATTTTCCAAATTTTTTTATGGAAAGGTAGCCATACTTTACATTAGTAGCATGCCTGGCTACCTTTCCATTAAAAATTTTGAAAAGTCTAGATCGAAAAAGTCGATCTCGAAATATCAAAACAAATCTTGCGAGAACAATGCATGATTTCTCTTGGTAAACTCTCATTTAATAACTTTTGCCCCTATATGTGAGTTACCTACTGGATGACATTTATCCAATAAAGCCTCAGCTATGTGACTGTGTGCACTGTAGCACTTTACAGAGATTCATCATTCACTTCAGTCTCTGCCCCATGGAGCTTACAATCTAGTTTCCTTATTCAGTCAAACACTCATAGACAGACACAGATGTGTGTTTTTGGATTGTGGCAGGAAACCCATACAGGTGCAATGAAAACAAACAAACTCCATGCAGATGAAACCAGAACCCAAGCACTGCAGGGCAGTGGTGCTAACCACCAAGCCACTGCAGTGCCCAATATAATTACAGCTTACTTTATACTAGGCCAGGGGTCAGCAAAGTCTCCAGTGGCGACAATTATCTTGTGAGCTGCTGGAGGAGGGAGGTGTGCCCTCTCCCGACCACATGACCACCAACAGCCAATCAGAAGAACCCTCGGAAGTCATTGGCTAGGCTTTGGCATGGCTTTGGAAGTGTGATCCGAGCCACAACAAGGTGGCTAAAGAGCCACAAGTGGCTCGCGAGCCACACTTGGCTGACCACTGTAGTAGGCCTTAGATCATGTCCAGCATTAAAAATGCAACTCTAAATTGTTACTGGATCCATTTTAAACAAGTTTAAACCAGTTATAATAAGCAGTCTACAGTACATATTATATGCTTAAAGTGTCCTAAAGGTGCCTTCTTAAACCCCATTTTTTAAAAATTAAAAGGAACAACTTACTTTCCCCATTTTAAAAGGGTGACATTGGTATATACTTCCCCTACATATTTATATACGAGTAAAATGAGTAAATGATCAAATGGTGAACATCAGCATTTGATTTTTTTCTTATTTCAAATAATAGTTGACTTTATTTACATATATAACCAAGAATTATGATAAATATCTTGTTCCAGAGCACACCAAGGGCAGTCAGACCTCAGTGACATGTGTAGGGCCTAAAGATCAGAAAATATATATAGATGCAGTCAGATATCTTTAGATGCAAGGAATTTTGCTGGGATTCAGAAGGCCTACTATAACTATGATGCAGCATGATAGAAGCATAAAATTTTGTTATTAATGAATAATATCAAAAACTAAAAACTAGCTTACATCATTCACAGTAAGATATTTCTACAATATTGCATTTTGCATCCATCCCTTTCATATGATCAATGGAAGAGACCATTTTATTCATTACTAAGATGCTACAAAACTGAATACTTGATTAATTACTAGACTTGAACTACATTGTAGGTTTTCCAATTACCTTGTTTTCTGTATTGAATTTACCAATTGGAGGTTATTCAATTATTAAAACGGAATAAACAGCTTGGTTTACAGACAACATTTTCCAAAATAAAATGTATTTTTAGCTTGACACCTGTACTGTTTAATGAGCAAGAATAATGCAATTTTCCCAGAAGAGGTGCATAGTTGAAGAAAAGGCTAAGCTACCTTGCTGAATTATTCATTCAAAATGGGTTTTCTTTATTTATGAAGCATGCTCATAAACATTCTATGCATATGAAAAATCACCAAGTGGTCCCTTGGACAAACAGATCTCTGTTCATATAGATTTTTTTTTTGTTCTGTTTTTCACTAATATATTCAGTAAAGTGGTGTTAACTAAATACAGCAGGGACATATTTTCTTTTATACTATGCAGATCAAATAAGAACATAGGGAGGAGAAACTCAACTATCAAATTGAAATTATTATCTTGGGGCAAATAAATCTTGCCTGAGTGATGACTGCCTGAAGATTATAATTTGCTAGAAATAATAAATGGCTACTTCATGTAGATATTCTATGGCAGTGATATTTTCTATAAAATCAATTGCTTTACTTATTCATAAGTGTAATAAGAAATATTTCAAATGTGATTTTTAAGTGGAAAATACAATAAAATATGTCTAATGGATGATAATGTTCACAAGCAAATAATGCACAGCAAGTTTGTGCAGTGTGCTTTGCATAAATCTTGAAATGAAAAAAGAGACAAATATAAGACACTTTACTAAACATTGAGGGGGTTATTCACTGAAGTCCGAATTGTTGCGTATAGGTGCAAATTCGCCAGATAAAGACGGTCGCAATAGGCTGCTACTGTCGCAGATGTGTCTTTATAATGAGAATGTTGTCGCAGTCACGACTTTAGTATGGGAAAATTGTCTTGTGGCGAGTGTTGTTGTGTGTTGTCACATCCTACACAAATTGACATAAAGTACATAAATACACAGTCTGCAAAATCTCACAAACTATGAATGAATTTGCAGCATTGCAAAAATTAACCAAACTGTGTATATGAGCAGTTGAAGTTGCAGTGAATTGCTACAAACTGACACAATTGTGCAACAATTTGAAGCCAATGCCCCATTTGTTTTCTCTTGAGGTATGAACTTCATTAGATTGAAATGCAAACTTTTATATGACATAGGCAGATTAGCTACATTTGTATTTTAAAAATAGGTGATTAGTTCCCTTCAACCCTCCACTCAGTGAACTACGGGTAGGTTGTTGTAAAGAATGAAAATATTAAGATATGTTAATGATGTTATGGTGTGACAGCAGAGATAGTTTGCTGATTGGGTCTAATAATATTCAAATTTATATAAACCATGGTTAACATGTATGTTTTCTTTATTATTTAGTTTTCCAATGATTTCCAGACTGTATTTCCCTAATAATTATCTCAAGGTCAGCTTACGTATTTGAGACTTTATTGTATGTTTCTATCTAGACCTGCAATATTGGAACAACATCCTCCTCGTTCACAAAGGACTGCTAAAAATATCTCTCAAATAAAATAGTTGGAAATTGTTTTTTTTATAGACAAAGAACTAAGGACAAAGTTATGATCTGATTATAAATGAATTAAACATGTTAAGGTTTACTCTAAATTCAAAATGTTACCTTTTTAAATAGACGCATTTTAGTGTGTATATAGTTGTAGCAGGCTTATTTTTCCAAATGCTTTAAAGCTTATCTTTTTATTTAAACACAGTGCATTGAGATAGCCCAGTGAATCAACAGTAGTTTTATATATATATATATATATATATATATATATATACAGAGCCAGCTCTGGCCCTATTGGCGCCCTAGGCACCCCTCCATCCTGTGCCGCCCCCCCCCTCGTGACACCCCCTCCCCCGCTAGCTGGGAGGTTACTGTAACCGCGGCTGCCAATTGGGAGACTTAAATTTGAGCCGCGGTTGCAGTAACCTCCCAGCCAGCCGGCACTATAAAAAAAAATGCTAGGGGCGCCCCCCTGGGCTGGCGGCGCCCTTAGCATTTGCCTACTCTGCCTAATGGCAGAGCCGGCACTGTATGTATCACAGTGTTAAATTACAAAAACAGACCAACTACATTTATGTATCAATAGACAGCAGTGTATTTTTTTGTGGTTGAATATATGGAATTGTGAATTGTTATAAAACGACTGGTAAACATGGTATTTTCCACCTTTCCACTTATGGCTTATCACACGTATTGGACATAAGATATTTTAGAGATGTTTTGAGAGGCTATGGAAGAAACTTATAAATGGGGGGATCATTGGGTGTAAAAAGCAAAATATGTTGTAGTCCTTTTATTTTTATATTTAATCATTTTTATATAGTGCTACTATATTACACGGTGCTTTACAGAGATTTATCAATCTCTTCAGTCCCTGCCCCATGGAGCTTACAATCTACTTTCAATCACACAGATGTATATTTTTGGATTGTGGGAGGAATCCAGAGTGTCCAGAGGAAACCCATGCAGGTGTGGGGAGAACATACAAACTCCATGCATATGATGTCCTGGGTGGAATTGAACCCAGGACCCAGCACTGCAAGGCAGCAGTGATAACCACTAAGCCACCACACTGCCCACTGGAATAAATTTCCAATTATTAATAGCCCTACATATACTGAATGAAAACAACCTTACCCACATTTATTGAATAAGAGAAGTGCATCTTTTAATCAAATCTCTCAACCATCAGGCAGGCTAATAACTATAGGGTTACAGTGGTCTTCATAGAAACAGGGGACCAGATTGCTCTGCTGCACCACTCTACCTGCAGCCTTCACAGCTGACCTCTTCCACTTTCACCTTCTGCTGTGTTGCTGCTCTGCAGAGCTTCAGCAGCCTTGCCTCTTCCAATAACGCCTCTGGCAGCCCTTTTAAAAAGTTTAACATTGTTTAAGGTATGAAGGGGTTGAATGGCTTCATGGAGGAGTGGACGGGTTGGTGATCCAGTGCTGTTAACCTGTGATATCTCCTAATGGCCTAATCACTGTCACTAAGCCTTTTATATGCATGAGATTAAATAAATATTTTGTATTGATAATGACCTATTTTTGATGAAGGTTGACATCTTGTTTTAATGGCTTACTTTGCCTACTTTCAAAAGAAAATTTTCCCTAATGCCTAAATGCAGAACTTGTGATGCACATAAATTAACTATATAAATATACTGTATGTAACTGATCTGACCAGACAAACAATGATCAGTGCACATTCCCAGGTCCCCTGTAGTTTTAGTATTCATATTCTGGACAAGTATATATACATTTTAAATACTGAGCTGTTAGTTACAAAGTGATGATCAGAAAAATGCAAGCCACCGTTATGATGATCATTTTTTTCCAGCAAAACACAGGAAGAACTGATATTTAGTAAATCAAGGACTACTTCTGAAAACCCTTCATAACCAATATATTTGAGAGTGCCTTAATTTCTGGAAGATAATTATTAGAGATGGCCAAATTTTTCAAAAATTCGATTCGGCTGATTCGCCAAATTTTCTCGAAAA
>WMED01010890.1:0-15534 GCA_019650415.1 Pipa parva | reverse complement strand
CGAAAACGTCGGTATTCTCATAGTGAAGTTGCGAAAACGTCGGTATTCTCATAGTGAAGTCGTGAAACGTCGGTATTCTCATAGTGAAGTTGCGAAAACGTCAGTATTCTCATAGTGAAGTTGCGAAAACGTCTGTATTCTCATAGTGAAGTCGCGAAAACGTCGGTATTCTCATTGTGAAGTCGCGAAAACGTCGGTATTCTCATAGTGAAATCACTAAAACGTCGGTATTCTCATAGTGAAGTTGCGACCCCGTCAGTAGCCGTTTATTGTGTAGTGTGTGACTGTTGTTAGCTGGTGAATTTGCCACATTGCAGAGTTTGTTGAATACCCGAAAAGGGGAAGTAGTGAATTCAATCCTTAACACGACAATTCGGACTTTCATAAATAACCCCCACCTTAATATTGTTCTTACTTTTCCCCTGACCAACTAGCAAAGGATACTCTTTACTACTATACAGTGCAGAATGTTTGTTATCACTATGTACAGTACAGAGTATGTGACACCAGAATTCTAAGTAGATTTTATGGTTGGTTGATGGAAATGATATTATTAGATATATATATACTGTATATATATATATATATATATATACTGTATATACTGTATATACTGTATATATATACTGTATATATATATATATAATGCCATTGTTTTCTTTAAATGTAAGTGCAGTGGGAAAAAAATTGTCACGGATTTTTAGCATTTCTGTTTTAGACTTTAAAAGAATGAACCACTTTTTAAATAAAACATCACCCAAATAGGGTCTCTACAACACACAATGTAAAAGATACATAACTTACCCTTTAAAATCCCATATATCATTGTTTTTTTTAACTGCCAACCTTCCCTTTTTAAGTGTATATAAAATCTTATATATATTATATATATATACTGTATATTATCTGTGTATATAAAATATTAAACATAATCAGGGTTATGCACTAAGGTGCGAATTCGACTGTTGAATTTACAAACAGCGGATTCCCATAGCAAATCTGCAACAATTTTCCCATTGTAAAGTTGCGACAATTTTTTATTGTTCAGATTGTAACAATTTTCCCATAATAAAAAATGAGACTGTGACAATATTCTCATTATAAAAAACGCGACTGCGACAGAAACAGCCTATTGCGACTGTCTTTATCTGGCGAATTCGCACCTATACGCAACAATTCGGACTTTAGTGAATAACCCTCCACAGTCCTCACACCCATAATAAGCGAATGGCTAAATATAACAAACTCAGCTTTAAAAAATAAAACAATAAACATTTGTTATTATAAAGTGGGTTTAATCACCTTTGTTTCGGGAACGATAGAATAAATCCTCTGGAAGCTCCGAGACTGTTGCGCGCCTCATCAACGGTGTTGGTACTGACTCAAGAACAAATTGAATGAAAAGTAAAGCAGTTTTTACTTCCTCAGTATTACCTCCTGGTTTGTGGTTAGTTTGTCAGAAAGTCTTGCGGTCACAGTCCTTCCAGTTTGTTTACTATTTAGCATCCATTGTGAGGTCATGTTCTTCCCTTAAGAACAATGAACTGGGATTATACAGAGAGATGCTCTATGACTTCACAGCACCACACACTGTCTTCTTATCTGCTGGGTTTATATTGCTTCTCTTGCCTTACACAAGGCTCGGTCACATGGGTCTCCCAACTCAGTGACTCAATCACAGTCATTTTAAATTTCCAATAAACTATAAATATCCCCAGAAAAAAGGAAGGGGGATAAATACATTAATAAACACGTTACCAAAAACCTTTCCGAGGGAAACTGACGCAGTCGATTAAAATGTGAAAGAAAAAGAAATAGCTTAAATACAATTTAAAAAAAATAAGAATTGTTTGTTATCAGGTATTAATATACAAGTGTTTTATATTTTGCAGTCGCCTGTCCCAAGTCTGTCTCTGAGACCCCCTCACTACAAGGGGGGGGGGGGGGGGGGCTTATTGACTAAAGTTTGTATTGTCTCGTAAAGGTGGGAATTCGCCATTTAACCGTATTCAGGCAAACAGCAAACTCTGCGATGTGGTGAATTCGCTAGCTAACGACAGCCGCACACTACACGATAGACTGCTACTGACGCAGTCGATACTTCACTATGGGAATTCTGACGCGGTTGCGGATTTTCTATTGGATTATCGCCATGGTCGCGACTATATTATGGGAATCCGCTGTTTAGTGAATAAGGAGTAGTGAATCAGGGAGTAACCACCCGAATCATGAGAATTCACTCCAGCTGGGGCAAAATTTATTAAACTCGGAAAAGCCGTTTGCACTTTTCCGAGTTTAATAAATTTTGCCCTAAAATTCTGACATTATTCAATAACACCCCCTTCATATGATCTCTTTCTACATTTTTATTTTTTTAACTTATTATTCCTATCGCCTCCTTTCTATTTCATCTCATACCCAGCACTCTTCTCCTCGCTTATTCATCTCTCTGCTTTTTAAAGGGGAACTATAACATATAAGCTAGTGTTTTTACATTAGTAATATGTTTTAAAACTTATTTTGACCAAGGGGATCACCCCTGCAGTCCAAACACCCCAAGTACCCTGGCTCTATTAACTATTGTAATTAACAGCCCAAAAAAAAAAATCCCATTTAGAAAGGCATGGAAATAACTCAAATACAGCACTTGTAAAAATGTTATTGTAGTTAAATTCATGAATTTGATTGCTTTCTGTCTATTGTTATCTTTACTGATACCAGCCATGTTGTGAAACAGACCTCACCCAGTCCCATTGTTTTCTATGGAGACTTAGATCATCCATATGCAGAAAATATGCCCAAAAGTCCTTTTTTAAAGCTAAATAGCTAAATATTATACTTTCTAGGCACAATGTAGAAGTTTTGGAAGGACAAACTGAATATATATTAACTATAAATGCATTTAAAGCATTTTCATTATTTTGGTGTCGCTGTTATTTTAATACAAATGGAAAGTGACGAAATCCGCACTATTTTTTGTAATATATCATAGTCAGGACCTAGAGACTCATGCACCCACTAGAGATGTTTATAATATAAAGAAAATATTTACACATCATCTACAAAGTTCTCCCAAAAATAAAAACTGCTGTAAAATGTATCACGTGCGCTGCGAAGGTTTCCATCTAGCCAGGGACGGATTTAGTAAACAGAACCGCCTTAGGGCACACGGTAGGTAAAAACATTTTATTCTGATTCTGTTTCAATTCTGAACTTAAAAACTATAACTAAAACCTTCGTCAAAAAAGAAAAATGAGGACCTAAACAAGAAGGTGCTGGAACCTATGTACACCCTCTACTCTGGGGATGTTATGTCAGAAGTCGCTAATGTCGAGCAAAGTCCGGAGACAGCTACAATCAAAAACGTAAAAGGGCCTCATTAACTAGTGGGTGAAATAAAGGATGAATTCGCCTTTTGAATTCACTTTGCTACATTTGAAGTCACATCTCCAAAATAGCTGCGAATTCACTTCTTATTATTCAGTAAGCGGCGAATAAACTTGTCAAACAAGCGGACAGTGGCGATCACTGTCAGACGCGATGTGTGATCAGTTAGATACAAGTAGAATGAAGAGCCCTGCCATAAGCCCCCCAATTCGCCAGTCTGATGTGGCAAAGTCAAACAGGTGAATCTGGAGTAGTTCACTTAGTCACATTCGCTCCTTCGCACCCCTCCTCCGCTTAGTCAGTAGTAGAAGTACCTGTGCACGCGCACGCAAAAAGATGTGAAGAGCTCCGTAAGATCGCAACTAACATAGTAGCCTGAATTGGTTGCGTATTCACAAAGTTTACACAATAAGCATACATGGCGAAGTGGCGAATAGAAGCGAATTCAGAGCTTTACACGACTTTTTGGCCTTTAGTCAATGAGGCCCATAGGACTGCTGCAGTAATCATTAGCGGCTAGAGCAGGGGTGGCGAACCTTTTTGGCACGGAGTGCCAAAAAGATGACGTCACTCACCAGCGTGTCACCTGAAGTGCCGGTGCTGATGAGTGACATCATTATGCCTGCGTCAACGGAGGAGAGCTCCCCTGAGAGCAAGCGCTCCTTCAGCGCAGGCCACGGATCCGGCCTGAAAACTGTCAGATCGGGTCCGTGGCCTGTACTGAAGGCAGGTTTGGCGATGGCTCTGCGTGCCCTCTCTGGCACGCGTGCCATAGGTTCGCCATCCCTGGGCTAGAGTAATAATTTGTTCTAATGCATGTTATTTATTTATTATTTATATTTATTATCCATTATTTATTATTTATTTTTGTTGCATGGACGCAAAAGTCATTTTTGCAGTTTATGTACCTGTACAATAAATATAATCTGATCTAATCTAATCTAATCTAGGGACTGTTGTCTGTAGAAATAATGTTAGATAATGAGTGGTTTCAGCAGTGGGATTCCTTCCAGATTTTGACCGAATGAAAATCAGTGGGCAAAAGAGTTGCCTCGCCGAGACTGGAATCCCTTTAATGCGCTCGCTGCCTCGCCGAGACTGGAATCCCTTTAATGTGCTCACTGACGTCCGCGTGTATGAATGTGTACTAAATCAGTTAAAGACCCTTAACCCTAATACTTAGAATTGTATACTATCTTTTTATGAATGTGTACTAAATCAGAACCATTAGAAAAAAAGAAAATAGAGCGTAAACACAACTAAACAACTACTAAAATAACAAACCCTAGGGTTATAGTTCCACTGTTACGTAGTAAGGTTCCATCCTTTTGATGACCCCGTTTCCCATCAGGCAATCACCTCTGTGTACTTTTTATATTAGTGATTTTAATTCTGTGTACATTTGACAGTGCCCTGGATGGACTTATGAATACTACGGCTGAATTTCTGTTACCATGTCTACCAGTTTAATTCCCAAGGAATAATAAACTATTCAGTTATATAACGCTCTCCCAGCAGATAATTAAATCTTCACTTTGATGGAATATTGATGGTCCCTTGCAGTCTGGTAATCATACAGTGGATTAAAATACTCACCTGCCGTTACCCAAGAAAAAATAATTATCTCAGCTTAATGTAGTGGAAAAAAATAATGTTAAAGAGGCTGAGAGAGCCTTAACATTAAGGGGGTTATTGGCTAAAGTGAGAATTCGACTGCTGAATTCTCAAACAGTGGATTCCTATAGAAAATCTGCAGCCGCGACAATGATAATGTCACAACTGCAACAATATTCCCATATCAAATCCGCAGCCACGACAATAGTAAAGTCGCAACTGCGACAATATTCCCATAGCAAATCTGCAGCCGTGACAATAGTAAAGTCACAACTGAGACAATATTCCCATATCAAATCTGCAGCTGTGACAATAGTAAAGATACAACTGCGACAATATTTCCATAGCAAATCCGCAGCCGCGACATTAGTAAAGTCGCGACTGGGACAGTAGTAGTCTATTGCAACCGTATTTAGCTGGTGAATTCACACCTTTATGCAACAATTTGGACTTTAGTCAATAACCCCCTAAATGTTTTACAAATTTCGATTTAAATCTATGCATAGTATACCTCTAAGTTACCTTATTTTATAATTTCCAGTAGTTTGTATAAGACAAAAAACATGCCTAATTATTGTCTTGTACGGTCTGATCTGATAAACTATTTGGATATTATGGGGGTGGGGCTTCTACTCTTTGGGCCTTATTGACTAAAGGGTGAATAGTTGTGGACAGGTACTTTGCTTATCAGTATCTAGTTAAGGATATTGTCAGGATAACATCACTGCACTTCACTGGGGGAATTCACATCACTCCTCATGACTTCACATCCTACTTCTATTTGACTGACTTCTCCAACGCTACTCATCCGGCAGTGTCCTTCGCTGTCCGCTTGTTTGACAAATTTATCTGGTGCTTCATGAATAAGGAGAAGTGAATTTATGACTAATTTGGTGTTGTCCCAAAGTGAATTGAACAGTTCCATTGGGACTCTGATGAATATTTCATATTTGATGAATATTTTAATAATGTCCACGGTCAAAGTTGAGGAGTAAAGTATCACTATAATACTTTGAAGTTATTAAATTAGAGTGATTGAGCAGAAATTCATTTTAACTGGAAATGCATTTAAAGGGGATATTTATAAGATTAGAAAAACTTTTCGACTGGTATATCGATATGCCTTTAATTAGAACGAAAGTGTTGATATCTCTGATATCAATATTTATTAAGCCCTTTAAGACATTTTTTATCGCTAAAAATTGTTCGCTTGGTTGTGGGAGGAGAAAACCCAGTATTCCTTATGGCGATGGAATAATGGGTTTCCACAATCAGCTCAGTAATATCGATGGCGCCGTTGAAAATAATGTAAAGTGTCGTGGGATTAACGCATCATTATTTATCCGTATCCGGCACTACATAAATAGAGGGAGATTGAAAATGTGGCGGGAATAAAAAATGCCCATAAACTGGGAAACGGATTCAATTGTTGTAAATACAGTAGATCAAACTGGCCTTTATAAATTACCCCCTTAATAAAATAGAAAATATCGATATCGATATTTTACAGATATCGTAATATCGACATTTCCGATATCATGATAATGACCGTATTTTGCCGATATTGCGATATCGATATAGTGATATTGAAATTTGATCGAAATGTTTAATCTGTTTATTTCTATGAGAACTCCGTAATATTGCTGGAAAATTCAATGTTGCGATATCGATATTGGCAAAATCGGCAAAATTTTGATATCGCAGTATCGGCAATATCGATATTGTGATATTGGTAAAACTGTTCGATATCACAATATTGGTAATATTGATATCGTGATATCGATATTTTCGATCTTATTTATTGAAGAGTTGAAAGGAAGCAAATGGTCAGAAAGGTAAACTAGTTTTACTCTATGCACTACACATACTGTGTTGCTACTGTGTTTATTTCAGCTAATCCAACTCATTGACTATAACCAATACAGTGTGCCTTTAATTAACAGGCACCCACGCAACATTACATATATCCAAATTAAAGGCAATGATTTGGCACCACTGCTAATAGGACAACTGTACCTAATTATACTAAAACATGCCAAGTAGAACAGCAGCAAATTTCTTCAGGGACATACGTCAATCAATACTGCTCTACTAATGTCTCCATTGAAAGGAGTGATCTGGCCAGATTCATCTAAGCCAGAGGTTTTCTGATGTTTCCATACACACACCATTCATTTAAAACTGCCCAGCTATTAAGTAAACTTTTTTGCATACACATAATCATTGTCAAGAGATTCAGCCATAGTGTGATGGGTGGATTGTGCTACAAATTTCTCTTTATTAAATTCAGCACTGAGGCCAATCATTGAATGAGGTCTAGTAACCCATAGCAAACAATCATAGGTTTGATTTCATTAAACTAGCTCCTCAATGTCAGTGCTAACTACTAAGGTTGCTATGGGTTACTAGAGCTAAGTAGAACACTGACCCTGTTGATGAGTTCACCTGTAGGGGTGGTACAGGGGTTGAGTGGGGGCGTGTCCTATGTTTGATTCCACCCAGTTTATTAGCATTTGTATGATTTCCTGTGGTTGTGTTGATTTACTCAAACCAAAAATATACTGGTAGGTTAACTGAAATCTGACCAAACTGGTCCCAATCTGTTTGCGAGAGAAATTAGATAGTAAGCTCCATGGCATAGAGACTGGATTGAAGGGTTACTATCTGTAAAGTGCTGAATTTAATGTCAGTGCTGTATAAATAATACATAGCTAAATACACTTGCTAATTAGGAACAAGCTAATGGATTCTGATTCTTAGTGAGATTATCACAACCCTAGTAAGACTTAGTAGGGGTGTGCTTTTCATAAAACCCTTATTGATTGAAGCCATCAAATTCCACTTAAAGACAACAAAACAACTCTTTAATGAACTCAGCCGATCACCCATAGTGTTACCAAGCTGCCTTTCAGAACGAAATGGACGCTGGCTGTGAGTAAGGTAGTGGGGAGAGTCACTTGTAGGAGTCTGAAGAGAAGTGTGAGTTGAACTGGAAATTGAGCTGAAAATTATCCATGTTAAGGTTTAAGCCTTCGCTGCAATACCTTACCAGTTATAAGAAAGGCTGAGACTCATTAGTCCTTAGAGGAGCCATTGAGATGTTAACATTTTCTTAGATCTAAATCTCCCGCTGTTACAGACTCCTGAATAAGTCCCCACATGTCTATACAGTTTTATTATTATCTTGCTTTTCTGCACTATAACTTAGTCCATCCTACTTATCCTTTTCAGCAGTTAAGAGGCCTCCAGAAAAAATGAAGACTGGCTTTATCTTCAAGCGGGAACTGGCGTTGGAATGTAGGAGGTGATCAACAAGTATAAGGAGCTAGTACTATTAAAAATCCCCCCTAGGTATAACAAGCCTTAGTTCTCCTTTAAAATAAAGAGTTTGAACCATTAACATAATATCATACATTTCTAACACTTCCCATCACTGTAAATACTTTTATTAAAAGTGGACATTCTTTTGGATAATTTAAGCAAAGGTGCTTTTCTCTAGAACAACATTGATGCAAAGCAGCTTGACCTGAAAATACAATGGGTTCTGGTAGGGGACATTTGACACTACATTGGTCCATTACTCCGTAACTAGGTCTTTAAAGTAAATTCCTAAGAGGGTTATTTAACAAAATTCCTCAGAATACGGTTATATTAGCTAAAATGCAAATATTCAGCTGTAGGAGTGTTTGAATAAATCATGGGTGGCATATCAGATAATGCTTTAACTTCTACCCTTAAAGCTATCAGCTCACCATCACAAGGTTGACTAAGGTAGACCCTATATGGGAGACCATTGTGGACTCTCCCACTGATTCTGTGATTCTGCTAGGTGAACATAATGGTGTCATGAATACATTAAATGCATGCTAGAAACCCAACCAGCATTGCTTTTGATGTTAAGTGTTGAGTGGCTGGCTCATCCTGATGACTACTGGGTCAATGAACTGCATTTGGATTGCTGTCAGCCTTCCAGCAAGAAAGTCACTGCCATGTATCTGCCTCCAACAAAATATTTACAGATCAATGGGGCTTAGATTGTGATCAGGTCTCTTCTAAATAAGTCTAGATTCAGTAGTGTTCAATAGCGGATCTATCATACCGCTGATTGATCTGTAAACCCTGGTAGAAATCCTTGTGATCCTGGAAAAGTTAAACCTTTCTGGTGTGTCTCATTCATTGCTGTAAAACACTTTATATCTCACAGGAGGAAAGTTTTACTGTTCTGTAAGTAGTTTATTATTTAGAAACGATGGGGAGGTTGCATAAGAATGTAAGCTTTTATCTCAAGTAATGTTTGTGTATTCTTCACAGTGATGAATACCAGATAACAAGCAGTAACCACAAAAGGCACTCTTCTTCCTATTTCATTTTGTATTATTAATATTGTGCACATGTTGTTCTGTAAATTTTGCAGCTCACATCCTGTGTTTGAGATACAAAGCAAAGATAATTTCATTTTAGATCGGCATTAAGAGTCTTCCCTTCCATCCCCATGTGCACACTGCCTCAGCCTGCCCAGGGGAGACAACCCAATGACTATAAAACCATTCTACTCAAAATTAAAACATGGAGCGAAGATTATAAGTATTCTTCCCTACTATTCTGTAAAGCACTTGCCTTTCTAATGTAATTCAGATAGTTTGGAGGTTATTTATTAAAAGGTGAATTTGTATCTTTTCATGTCACTACAATCAGGAAGACACAAATTAACTTCTCCTTGTTGATGAAGCAGCTGATAGACTTGTTGATAGACTTATTGTCTCTTTTGAATAAACAGTCACCTTGACGCAATGCTGGAACCCTGCCATCAGCCACCTAATTAGTCATTCTGATGTGGCAAAGTCAAGTGGATGAATTCATAGCAATACGCCATACGGAATTTGCTCCCGAGACTGACTCCGTTGCTTTCTAAATAGCTGAATTACCTGCGCACACACGCATATTGATGCGAAGAACTCCGTAGGTCTGCGACCGTTGTAAGCGTCCAAACTGGTAGTGAATGCATCACATCACAGAGTTTGTTATATAAGCAGAGTTGGAGAAGTTGTGAAAGGACGCACATTTGGGTCTTTATGCTTCTGTTTGCCCTTTAATAAATAACCCCCATATGTGTGTTCTCATGTTTTTTTGTTATGTTGCCCCCTAGTGGGGCTTGTATATTATAAATCACCTGGGGTCACTGTTATTAAGGTAATTGAGGAATGCCATGCAACCAAAGCTAATTAAATTCTTAGGAGCGCCATTTCCAGACCAGCTGTGCTGTATAGAGGAGATGCCCGTAGAAATCCTGGGTGAAAAGTTAACTGCTTCTCTGACTTTTTCAGAGACAAGACAGTGCTTAAAGGCTCTGCATTATCCCCTACTTGAAAAACAGCTGTAGGACGGACTCTGTCAGAGGCACCTGGTTAGGACCAGGAATATGGCAGCTGCAATAGTAAAAAGATTTATGGTTGTGTGTACTAATTGCTTAAAAAGTCAGCAAAAGTTTTACGGTGTCCTCTACCAATTAATAAACACAGTCCTTTGTACCATCTCCCCTTCTACCACCCCAATGACCAAAAAGTAGATATAGTACAAATGTAACCAGTGCTCATGGGAAAGTGGGAGGGGACATGCAAATTGTTTCTTTAATAATGCATTCTCAGTTTGTATTGTATTAAAGAAGAAATCCATATTGTGTCAGCAAAGTTTTTATGAACTGCCTCCCATACTGACAAACAGAGAAAAATATATCCAAAACATATATTGAATTTGTAATGCAGTTTTATTTGTCTGATGTTACTAGTGGTCCTTTAATAAACACAGTCCTTTGTACCATGACCCCTTCCTCCACACCAATGACTTAATGGGGTAGGGGGAATAAGTAAAGCTGAGGGGATCAGTTGCTGACCCTCTCCTTTGCCCCAACCTACTATGGGTGGCCCTAATTAAGGAATATATTGTATTGCACGCCAATTCACTTCCTTACAGTTGGTGCAATGTTATTGGATGTTAGGCAGCACATCATCTGATATGCAGAATATTGTAGAGAAGAACGTGCATGCACACTTTGCAGATTCTGGGATATAAACCTTTTATTGGACCATAGGTGTGAGGTACTGGTGCAGTGTTTCGGGGGGTAAAACCACGAGTATAACTACAATTGATTCGCAGTGTGGACAAGATAAAAAAAAAAAAAACATTTTAGACAAATTAAATGCGAGCAAGTCTCCAGGACGAGAGATAGAAGTTAAATTATTTCTGAAACTCTCCTCTTAATTTTGAAAGACTCCTATAGATTGGCTTTGGTTGAGGTAAACCACATGGGGTGCAACTAATTAAAAAAAAGGTATCTATAATCATGTAACTATATGCCTTTAAGGGGGTTATTCACTAAAGTCCAAATGGTTGCGTATAGGTGCAAATTCGCCAGATAGAGACAGTCGCAATAGGCTGCTACTGTCACAGTTGCATCTTTATAATGAGAATATTGTCGCAGTCGCGACTTTATTATGGAAACATTGTCGCGACTTTAAAATGGGGAAATTGTAGCAGATTTACTATGGGAATCCGCTGTTTGCGAATTTGACAGCTGAATTTGCACATTAGTGAATAACCCCATAAGTCTTAGTTCAAGGGGGTTATTCACTAATGTGCGAATTCGACTGTCAAATTCACAAACAGCGCATTCCCATAGCAAATCCGCGACAATATTCTCATTATAAAGACGCGACTGCGACAGTAGCAGACTATTGCGACTGTCTTTATCTGGCGAATTTACACTTATACGCAGCAATTCAGACTTTAGTGAATAACCCCCTAAGTCTTACTTCATGAGACACTTGAAGGGTTGTTAAGGGATCATATACAGGAATATGTGGAAAGATTTTGTTAGAGATTTTGCAGAACAAATGTAAACACCTTCTATGAGGAGCTACGTAGAAATTTAGATAGAGGAGTGGCTATGGAAATAATAGATTTGTACTTTGCTAACCATAGTTTATAAGGAAGAACACTCATTCATCCATTGTGTAAAGTGATGTGTAAACCAAGGTCCATTGGATTAAAAAGTACATTTTGAAAATAGTTTGGAGAATGGTAACAAGACCATCTGAATTGTGGTCAGTGTTTAATAATAACTGGAACCTTGCCCCAAGACCCTCTCTCATTTGGTGAAGTCAGATCTGCATATTCACATCTTGGCGAATTGTGACTTTGACACAAAGATGAATAGCTGAACTGTTGTATCATTTGCATCAGATGCAAAGTGAAGCATAAGCATGTGGTTATAGTGAAATCGTGTGAGAATTCACCACATAACAGATAACAACAATCTTTGCTGAATAAACAACATTGGGGAATGGCCGACTTGTTGAAGAGTTGCTATTGCGAACATAAGCTCGTGCAACCGTGACTGGTATATTTAGGAAATTGCCAAGCTTGTCCCTGTCTAATAAACCAGTTGTCTGGAATAGTTTTGAACCTTTTGTTTGAAACACAGGCCCTCATTCACCATAGTGCGAAGTGAGCCGCGAAGCGTTCGTCTCACTTCGCACTTGATGTTATGCGCATGCTGATGTCCTGCACGCGGACATCAGCATGCGCATTAAAGGGATTCCCCTCCTGGCAAAAGCACTCGAGTCTCTTCGCGCATAACACCATGTGCGAAGTGAGGCGAACGCTTCGCGGCTCACTTCGCACTATGGTGAATGAGGGCCACAATCTCAATGAGATTTTATGTAAAGATAAAAATCTTGTTGTTGGTGAACTGCTTTCATAACGAACCATCGTTATCCCAGTGGGATCTAGGCTACAAAACTACAAAATATTAGGACATAAAGAAGAATCTAGTGTTGTATAAATCACCACTGCAAGTCAGCATGTTTGAGAGACTTTGCCTTGTGATATTCTATTCAAAAATAAGTATGTTTTAATGGCCATTAATCTGTCAATACTACATCCTATGTTGTACTTGCCATGGTTAAATTGTACATTATCTAATCTCTTGTGCAAGTACCTTGAGAGCTACAACAGATGCCCTATGCATTGCTTAAATGCAGCTATATTCCATTTAAAGTGATATGTATACAATGCATGTGCAGGCTGGGATATCCAAGCTTGTAAATTAAATATTTAAGAAATATTTCATTCATTTTATAATACATCTTTAAAGGGGAACTATAGTGCTGATTTCTTGTTTCCCAATGGGCCCCTGATCTCTTGTTTCCCAGTGGACCCCTGATCTCTTGTTTCCCAGTGGATCCCTGATCTCTTGTTTCCCGGTGGGCACCTGATCTCTTGTTTCCCAGTGAACCCCTGATCTCTTGTTTCCTAGTGGACCCCTGATCTCTTGTTTCCAGGTGGGTCCCTGATCTCTTGTTTCCTAGTGGACCCCTGATTTCTTTTTTCCCAGTGGACCCCTGATCTCTTGTTTCCTGGTGGGCTCCTGATCTCTTGTTTCCTAGTGGACCCCTGATCTCTTGTTTCCCAGTGGACCCCTGATCTCTTGTTTCCTGGTGGGCTCCTGATCTCTTGTTTTCTGGTGGGCCCCTGATCTCTTGTTTCCTGGTGAACCCTTGACCTCTTGTTTCCTGGTGGGCTCCTGATTTCTTGTTTCCTAGTGGACTCCTGATCTCTTGTTTCCCAGTAGACCCCTGATCTCTTGTTTCCTGGTGGGCTCCTGATCTCTTCTTTCCTGGTGGGCCCCTGATCTCTTGTTTCCTGGTGGGCCCCTGATCTCTTGTTTCCTGGTGGGCCCCAGCACTACACTCAAATGGTGATGTAAAGCATCCATGTGACTGTGACGTAATGTACATTATGGGGTAATTTATTAACAGGGGGAACTTTCCATAGGTCCAGTCACCAAGATCACTGTAAATCCTGGACAACGTTTGCTTTTTGATGTGTCTCTCTCCATCGAAGCTATAAACTGTAAAATTTGTAATTTTCACCTGGAGAAGAAAGTATATCTCTCAAAGTTTTGTGTTGTGACCCTTCACTAAATGCATCCAGCTGTATTCAGAGATTTCCTGGATTCCTATAGCTTTTATGTTTAAAACTCGCATGGAGTGAGACCCCTTAGGACTTCCATTGAACCTGCGGATATACAGCTGATTAATTATAAATGTCAGTATTAAAGCACTTTTCACTTCTACGTTCTTTTCACTCTCTCTGCTCATCACATCTGTCTGTATCATTTAAATTCTTCCATTGTTCTCTCATAAGATGTAAAAACACAACGGATTTATTATGTTGTAAAAAGAATACAACTTGTGAATGAAAAGCCATCTTATTTATTTATGTGACATAACGCTTTTGCAGTTGGCTGTTTAAGTTTAGAAAGAGCTCTCTCTAGTGGTCATTACTCAGATAGCAGTTCTGTTATGTGCTACTGTGGATGAAATCTCTGAACCCACCGGGGCAATATTTCTGCACAGTTGGAAGTTATGGCAATTGGGGAGCTGCTCTTACCCAATAAATTTGTATTATAAAAACAGGCGTCTATAAATGCAATGGATAAAACATAGTACATAAAATAGCAAAGGAAAAATATTGACCAAAATTTTAAAAAGTAAAAATGGGTGCAGTCTAAGAAAAGCAGTTGCACTTGAATGGATTAATGTCCCAACAAGGTAGAGTTCCTCCAGATATGCAGCAAAACAGTCTCACTTTACAGCACAATTACTAAGGTACAGTACATAGCAATGCTCTTCCTAATTCTATGACTTGATACTTAAAATTAATGAATAAATTTCCAAATCTTCCAAGTCACCTTTAAAGGACCTTTTAGAGGATTGAAGAAATAGAGCAGGAAATAGTGTAATACGGTTTATTCGCTGAGTAAAATATATACACTTACATATGCGCTTATATTTAATCAAAATATGCAGGCATACAAGAACATAGAGGCTCCAAAGAAGATCAAATAGTATTTCCTGTTCACCCTGTCCTCTCCAAAGGACAATCAGGAAGTACTATTTGAACATTTTGTTTTGAACTTTTTCCATGTTGTTGATTATATAAAGAAAGGCAGTAAATGTTTCAATTAAAATAATGCAAGTCTTTATTATCTGCCACCGTTAACTACAACTGATTTTCATCTCCAGAAATTTTCAGAAATTACAAGCAGCTTATTTCAAGAAAAAAAATCTACTTTGTCTGGTTCATTTTGTTTTGAATGTACATAAAATACATGTTTAAAAACTAAATGCAGTCAGGTTCTTCCATTTACCGGTGTTACGTACAGGTGAAGCTAGAGTGATGATGTCATCAAATGCTTTGTAATAGAAATGCATTTGTAGAATTCCAGCGCAGTAATAAGATACGTTTCGTTATTGCAGTAAATTTAGCACTGTCGAATCTCGCGTTGAAATTGGGTCATGACACAGTAAGCTTTGGAGAATCTGATATTCGTATGCCAAAGTTTACATGATTAGTGTAGAGAGCTAGAGCCTTCTGCCATTAAAGGGGAAGAAAAGTACAAAGATATTTTTGATATTTCATTTTTTTTAGGCCAGTGTCACACTGGCTGTTTTGTAGCTGAGTTGATTTCAG
>WMED01010889.1:0-13120 GCA_019650415.1 Pipa parva | reverse complement strand
CAACCTATGGTCCCTGACTGGTTTAGGTATTGGGTACTAGGAGCACCTATTTTCTACCCTTACAACCTATGGTCCCTGACTGGTGTAGGTTTTGGGTACTAGAAAAGCTGTCTGTCTGCTGTGTGATTCTCACAGCACTGAATCGATTCTGAGGCCATTATCATTTAGCAAAGCCGGTTACTGCAATAGAGATATCCATCTCAGCAGGTATCTACACTATTTTCGGCACTTTTTAGTACCTTTTTAAAATGTACTAAGCGGTTTTACACTTTTAAGAAGTTTTCAGACGGCCATCCCCGAGTTATCGCGAGATTTCTGGGATACGCGCCAAACTGAGCTTATGGGCGTCATCTTAACCGCGATCTCTATCTCACACAGCGGTTTATCAATCCTGTGAGGACCTGCAACAGCGTTTGCCATTTACAAGCTAGTAAAAGCTTCAAAAGGGCCCAGAATCATTTTACAGCACCTTGGTAAGTAGGATAAAGATAAGAACTTTATGCTACATAATCATTTATGTTGTTTTCTCTTATGCAAATTAAATACATGCATATTTATGTCTCTGTTCTATTATAGTGCACAGCATTTCCTGCTTGTTCACTAAATACTGGGTAAGCATTCTAATGCTAAATATCATATCACATGATTCATATATACTGTATATATTGCAGTACAAGCAAACTAAATGATATTTTATTTTTTGCTACTTTCTTTTTTCTGTGCCTCTTTGTATATATGTGCTATATACTGGTATATATCCTTATCATATACACTAGTTATACAATAGTACAGTATTATGGCTTCAAAAGATGGGGATTCACCTAAACATCAGGAACCACCATCAACAGTTAAAAAGACACAGAAAAGTACAAAACAAAATCCAAAGTGTAAGCAGTGCAGACACACACTTAGGAAGTCAGAGCAGAATTTCTGTTCAGATTGTAGCC
Organism: Pipa parva; assembly: GCA_019650415.1. NCBI lineage: Eukaryota > Metazoa > Chordata > Amphibia > Anura > Pipidae > Pipa > Pipa parva. Next base: position 12,173 of record WMED01010889.1, on the reverse strand, counting down.
CCAGTTATGGCAATACTAAGATTACAGGGAATAACAGTACTACCTTATCTAGATGACATTCAAATAATAGAACATTCATTACAGCAGTCAAAGCACAGCACACAGCAAACGCTGGACACACTGCAGAAGTTTGATTGGCTAATCAACTTCAAAAAGAGTCATCTTCAGCCAAGTACACAAATAAAGTACCTAGGTCTTTGGTTCGATACCACAACTACATCAGTGTCACTAACACATCAAAAAGAGCAGCAGATAGCAACCATAGTGCAGGTCATAAAGTCAAGCACAATAGTCAAGGCGCAGCAGTGTCTCAAGTTGTTAGGACACATGGTATCAACTATAGAAGCAGTCCCCTATGCAAGGTTTCATATGAGGACGCTACAACTGCATTTCCTAAAAAATTGGAACAAAGATTGCACAATCTAAACCAAAATATATTACTAACTCACAAGGTAAAACAATCACTACAATGGTGGACAGTAATAGAAAACCTCATGCAAGGAAGAAAATGGCATCTTCCTCCATGGCACATCATCACCACAGACGCAAGTCTCACAGGGTGGGGTGCAACATACAATCAACACACATGTCAAGGCAAATGACAAAAAGGTCAAACAGCAGTTCCCATAAATGTCTTGGAACTCAGAGCAATAAGACTAGCAATTTATCACTGGGCGTTATTGCTAAAAGGTCTTCCAATCAGGATACAGTCAGACAACTCCACAGCAGTAGCCTATATAAACAAACAAGGAGGGACAAAAAGCAAACTGGCATACAACGAGGTCTCGCACATAATATCCTGGGCAGAAAACAATTCTCCAGCGATAACAGCAGTTTACATCCCAGGACATCTCAATATATCATCAGATTTCCTAAGCAGAAATACCTTAAATCCAGCAGAGTGGTCATTTCACCCTCAGGTTTTTCCAGCACATAACATCAATGTGAGGAGTTCCTCAAATAGATATGTTTGCGACAGCACAAAATACAAAACTACCACTATATTGTGCAAGGACAAGAGACCCCAAGGCTTACAGGGCAGACGCCCTAGTAACACCATGGGACTTTCAGCTAGTGTACGCTTTTCCTCCAACACCACTAATTCCAAAGGCTATTCGCAAAATAGCTCAGCACAAAGTTCACACAATTCTAATAGCCCCGGACTGGCCGAGACGCAGTTGGTACTCAGACCTCATAAAAATGTCAGTATCCAAACCATGGAGGTTGCCGCTAATACCAGACCTGTTAACTCAGAGGCCAATTCCTTGTAACCAGTTACATAATTTGCATCTGACAGCTTGGAATTTGAAACCCAGCTTTGGGCCAGACATGGATATTCAAATGATACAATAAAGCTTTTGTTAAAAGAAAGAAAACCATCCACTACTGCATGCTATAAAAAAGCGTGGAAAGCTTTTTTAGACTGGTGTACAGAAAAACAGTTACATTGGGCTCAATGTAATATAATACATATTTTGGACTTTCTCGCACAAGGTTTTCAAAAAGGTTATGCTCCAGCAACACTCAAAAGTCAAGTTTCAGCGTTAACAGAGTTACATCACATTGAGTGGGCAGACCATCCAGATGTTAGGCTGTTTCATCAGGCTACTATACGATTAAGACCTCCTATAAAGTCCCCTTTACCTACATGGGATTTTAATGTAGTGTTGTTGGCCTTGCAAAAGTATCCTTTTGAACCTTTGCAAACTGTTAGTCTTAAATGGTTAACACTTAAGGTAGCGTTGCTTATTGCAATAACGTCAGGGAGAAGAGTGTCAGAATTGAGAGCTCTTTGAAATTTACACCCATGGTTAATTTGCCATAAAGACAAAGTAATACTTAGAACAAGGCCAGATTTTCTTCTGAAAGTGGTATCAGCATATCACATCAATCAGGAAATAAATCTACCGTCTTTTTGCCCAAAATCAAAAAATGTCAAAGAAAGAGATTTACATAAGTTAGATTTAGTAAGAGCAATCAGGATATATCTTTCAAGATCTCAGGAGTATAGAAGATCAGACTCATTGTTAGTGTCTTTTGCTGGCAGTAATAAAGGGAAAATTCCTTCCACACAAACCATAGCAAGGTGGTTAGTGCAAACTATAAGACAAGCATATGTGTCTTCTAATCTGACTCCTCCGTCCTCTTTGTCTGCTCACTCTACTAGATCTGTTGGCTCATCCTGGGCTCTTTACAATCTGGCATCTCCAGAGCAGATTTGCAATGCAGCCACTTGGTCTTCGTACTTTCACTAAATTTTAGAAGATCAATGTAGCTGCATCTGCCACAGCGGGTTACGGCAGAAAGGTGTTGCAGGCAGCTGTAGCACACATTTAAATTGCCCACCCAAAGAGCAGCTGTAAAGACAGCTTTAGTACGTCCCCTATAGTGCACTATCAAGAAAGACCGTATGAGAAATAAGGATTTTTAACTGATAGTGCAGGTAATTCCCTCTCTTATAAAATTGTTATACGTTAAAATGTTATGCATTGCAAGTTTTCTCTTAGAGATTTATCTCTGTTATGGTATTTCTCTGTTTGTTCTGCTCCACTCTTCTGTCTGGTGTTGTGAGCTTTGTTATAGAACTGATCCAGAGGCGGAGCTACCGTGCTTATATACTGGGAGGAGCTACCGTGCTTATATACTGGGAGGCGGCAAGTCTTTCAACTCTTTGTCAAAAGTAGGAGGCAGAGGAGATTAACCCCTCTAGTGCGCTATCAGTCCGGATCCTATGAGAAAAGGATTTTACTTCAGGTAAGTTGTTAAAAATCCTTATTTTGCAGTGTAAGTGAACCCTCAACATAACTGAGTACTGTGTAGCTGGGCAACCTGGCACTAAATATAACTGGGGACTTGTTTCTGCTTCATGTTGTCTCACCATGTATGTGGTCTCTAGCACATAAAAATGGAGGAAGTCTTTAAAAGTTGATGTGACCGACAATTAGAAATTGAAATTCCTCCAATCAGATTCTTTAAATCAAGATTTAGCAGGCATGTGATTGGAAGAGTTTTAATGTAAATGGTTCAAGCACAGGATAAAATCTTTTACCTAAACTTATATCTGAACTTTATTTTTGAACTAAGAACTCCACCACCTAATCTCTAACAGGCGCTGCACAGACGCACCAAACAAGCTGTATTTTATACTTCTTTGTTCTAGTGCACACTTGTCTTATCATTTAAATCTACCCTTTACCCCTGCTCCTCTGACTCGAGATTCAAGACTGGCATCGGGGGAGAAAAGAAGCAGGTTGTTGGCATCTTTTACTGTTTTTAGCATTCAGCTAAGACAACCCCCTGCTTATTAAAACCAGGCTTTAAGTGGACCTGGCAGGTACAGTTAAATGGTGGATAGCTTTTCTGTATATAAGTACCATTATTTGTATACATTTTTTAATGCCATTTTTGGAGCCTTTAAGTGTTTTGATTGACCTCACCAGTGGCCATGTTGGTTGCAACCCAACAGAAAAATGGGCTTTATAGATTTGCTTTAAATAGTGCTTGACTAGTACTTTTCACTGCATGACTTTACAGAAACATCCCTTCTGGGAAAATAACTATGCTCAGTGTTATATAATGGAGGCATTGGAGGCTTGGAATTATATGTCAGGATAAGAAGTTAAACGGTTGGCTGATACAGTAGGTATACATATCTGGGCCTCTAAACCATATACAATCTTGCTTTATCCAAACTTTCTAAGTATGTAAAATAATTCCTTTTATTTATTCCTTTCTAAAAACATTTTGTCCAAAGGTTAAGATTGTGCTTGCACAGCTTCGAGGCCCCGTTATTAATTTGTCTTTAATGGTATTTGGTGTAGAGGTGCCACCGATTTCTTTTTTCTTTGCTGATTAGTCAGGTATGAAACATTGGATGCTGTTTCACAGTGTGATTCAACTACACAGAATGGTAAAGCTTTACCAGTGAGGGTTTAAGAGGTTGTGATAACTGTAATTTTACATTGCCTCGTGAAATAAAGGTTTAGAAATGTTAAGACCTTTCTGTATAGTAGAAATCATAACGTGACCACCAGCTAGAGATTGTGCAACATATTATATACAACCAAGGCTAATTTGTGTAGCAGATATTTTTATTTGATATGATCAACATTAAGCTATTGAAAAAAATTCTGCCTAAATAAACTTCTATAATAGTGGCTGTTCAGATTAAAGCTTTCATTTAAGTTTGCCTTGCAGTCTATATCTTATCATTGGTGGGTTCATTACCTATGTTATGAAGGATCCCTTAACTATAAGCTCCTTCATATGGAAAGCTGGTGATTTGTTTTATAGGTCAGCCACAGCAAAGGACACAAGCTTCGTTAAAGGAACAGTTATTCCAAATAAAAAATAAATACATTTTATTATTTAGGCTTATTAACCTCTTTTTGCCAATATGATTTATTATAAATTTTTTGAAAAAGGTAAAATTTCTTATCTGTAAAGAAGTGCTGTATAGCACTTCCGTGTTGCATTCCCCAGCCTTAAACAGCGCCGGCGACTCTACGGCGTCCTGAGCAGGAGACCTCTATCAGGAGTACATTCCTCGCAGGCCATGCTCCTACGCACTCCTACTGAAGTCCGCATTGACATTTTATGGAACTGAGAGGAAGAGTGTGCATGTCATCAGTGTGTCCTCCCTGTATCTCGTGCATGCTCTATAAGGCTAAACAAAAAAAAGATTTATTTTTTTAATTTGGCCTGACTGTTCCTTTAAAACAGTAATCACAATTTGACCAGCAAAGCTACTTAGTGTGGTTTACCTTTGTAGCACCTTCTATCAAGGTCTAGCTGCATTTATCTTTTTTTTTTTTTAAGAATTTTTTTTTCTCTCCATCACAACATTTGGACATATGTAAGATATTATTACAATGCAAATCTGTGGTTATAAAGTAGCTACATTTGCAATCTCTAGGCTGATAGAAATTGTGTCCTAAAATGGCTGCATCTTTAATAAATTATTGCATCATGGGATGTGAATTAAAAATTGCAAGCAGCCTTTGGTTCAAACACTTGTTGCTACTGGTCATTAAACACAGCAACAAAAACAGCGCTGCTACAAAAACATTTATTTACAGGATGTTCCTTAACACCATTTGTCCCCAACATTAACAATCTTAATGTGGATGGTTCATCATAGAAAATTTGGTATTTCTCTTGCTTGGATGTATGGTGGTGAATGGAGAGGGGAAAATCCTGCATGCTTCAGTCATTCACTGAAAGTCAGTCAAAGCTGCAGAATGTACTGCTCTGTGCATTGCATGTACCTGTATGTATGTATGTGTAATTTTATTTATAAAGCGCCATAAATTTATGCAGTGCTGTACAATTCAGGAATTAAAGTACAATACAGACATGGGAAAAGTGCATTAAACAATACAAGTCAAATATCACAAGGATAGTTCACTTTAAGTGCTAGGTTGCGGTTGTCACAAGAGGTTGGAGGTCCCTGCCCCATAGAGCTTACAATCTAAATGGGAGGAAGACTTACATACACAGAGAGGACAATAAGAGCTGTACAATGTGCTGAGACATAGGACAATAAATACAAATAAATAGGACAATAAATACAGATATAAAGCATGAATCACTAAAGATAAAATAAAATATATACATGAAAATCAGTGATAAATATCAATGCTAGTGCTCCAAAAGATAGATCTTCAGTTTGGTTTTGAATGTGTGGAGGGAATGTTCCTGGTAAAAATAAAGGGGTATAGAATTCCAAATGTGAGGGGCAGAGAGATAAAAGGGTTTAAGATGAAAAAGGGCAGCATTAGTATGTGGAATGCAAAGCTGGTTGCTTTGGGAGGAACGTAATTGACATTGAGGAATGTACAGGCATATGAGTTAGGAAATGTAGGGAGTAGCAACAGAGTGAAATGCCTTAAATGTGAAAAGGAGAACACTGTAAATGATTCATTTACTTACGGGGAGCCAGGGAGCAGAGAGAGATTGGGAGAAAGGCCGTCCCCTCTGGGGAGAGAGAATTCTGGCAGCAGAATTTAGAATAGACTGAAGTGGGGAGAAGTAGGAAACTGGAAGGCCAGATAGAAGAACACTGCAGTAGTCCAAGAAGGATAGGACGAGAGCATGTATGAGGGTGTCAGCAGTGGAGTGAGAGAGAAAGGGGTGGATCTTGGCAGTGTTGCAAAGGGAAAAAATCGAAAGGACTTAGCAGTGGAAGAGATGTGTTTAGAGAAGGAAAGAGCAGAGTCAAAAGTCACTCCAAGACAATGTACAGAGGTATCAAGGTTGATGATGGCACCATCAACTAGAATGGAAAAAATAGGAGCGGATCCAGGTTTGGGTGGAAAGATAATCAATTCCGTTTTAGCAAGATTTAATTTGAGCTGGTGCTTGGCCATCCTAGAGGAGATGGCCAAGAGACAGCTGGAAATTTTAGACTGTAATTCAGGTGTTAGCACAGGAGCGGATAAGTAAATTTGGGTATCATTGGCATACAAGTGATACGGAATACCAAATGAAATGATTTCACTCAAGGAAAGAGTGTACACAGAGAACAGGAGGGCCAAGGACAGAGCCTTGGGGTACCCTGTGTCTGTCTGTGTGTGACTGAATAGGGAAAGTAGATTGTAAGCTCCACGGGGCAGGGACTGAAGTGAATGATGAATCTCTGTAAAGTGCTGCGTAATATAGTAGCACTATATAAAAATGAATAAATACAAAAAAAAATACCCTCACCCTAAGCAGGACAGGAGAAAACACGTCATTAGCATGGGAAACAAAAAAGGAATGATCAGAACAATGTGAAGCCAGCCAAGAAACAGCTCAATCATGGACCCCAAGGGCTTAGAGAATTTGAATAAGAAGGGAGTAATCGATAGTGTCAATTGCAGAGGATAGTTCTAGGAGAACTAGAACAGAAAAGTGACCCTTGACTTTGGCAACCTGGAGATCATTTGCTAGTTTACAAAGAGTGGACTCTGTAGAGTGCCCTGGCCTAAAACCAGACTACAGCAGATCGAGGAGATGGTGGGCATGCAGATAGTTAGTAAGGTTGGTACAGGCAAGACATTTTAGAAGTTTATAAACCAGTGGCAAGAGAGAGACAGGACGGTAGTTAGCAAGGCACACAGAGTCCAGTGTAGCTTTTTTAAGGATGGGTTTAATACAGGCCTGTTTAAACAAAGAGGGAGATGTTCCAAAGGACAGGGAAGAGTTAAACAGGTGCATTAGAGCAGGCACAAGGACAGAATCACAGCACTTAATTAAAGAAAAAGGCATGGGGTCAAGCAAGCATGTAGTGACATGGGAGGAAGAGAGGAGTTGAGAAACTTCAAACTGGGAAGCAGGAGAAAAGGAATTCAGAAACTGAGATGGGGGTGTAGGTAGAATAATGTCAGTGTTTTTAGGAGGAAAGTCAGCAAAATCTTGTGGGGAGTGCTGGGTCGTTTGCATGGCTGAGGGCAAGGGGACATGGGGGGAATTCACTATGCTCCGAAGTGAGGTGCGTAGTGTTCGCCTCACTTTGGAAAAACTGAAATGCGCATGCTGATGTCCTGCACGCATTAAAGAGATTCCCCTCCCGGCGAGGAGACTCGAGTGCTCTCGCCGGGAGGGGAATCCCTTTAATGCGCATGCTGATGTCCGCGTGCAGGACATCAGCATGCGCATTTCAGTTTTTTCGAAGTGAGGCGAACACTACGCACCTCACTTCGGAGCATAGTGAATTCCCCCCATAGAAGGGAGTTGAAAATTGAGAACAGTTGACAGGGATTTGATTTATTCTGGTTTATGAGAGTTCTGTAATAGGATTGTTTGGCTAGGGAGAGAGAGAAGTTAAGGCACGAGAGCAGAAACCTATAATTCAGAAAGTCAGCCTGGGAACAGGATTTCCTCCACAAATGTTCTGCACAAACATGTTTCTGCATTCAGCCAGGGGCAAGGATTATTAATACGAATCGGTTTAGGCAGAAGGGGGGGGAAATGAGTCAATAGTAGTAGATAAATGGTGTTATAGTATGTAGCTAGCGCATCAGGATCAGAGGAGTGCAGGGAAGAGGATAGGCCGGAGGACAAAGAAGTAGCAAAGGCTTGTTGATCAATGGCACGTGTATTGTGAATTAACATTTTAGGGGTGGAGGAGTTGGAATAGGAGAATAAGAGAGAGAAAAGTTAAGAAGGTGATGATGTGAGGGAGAGAAAGGACTGATATTAAAGGAACAGTCTGGGCAAAATTTAAAAAAATACATATGTTAGTAAATACAAATTACTAACTTTTATTAAATGCATTTTATTTTCAATTTTGGCCCTAAAATGAAATATCTTACCTGTTTAGAAGAGCTATGTAGCACTTCCGTGTTTACGATTCCATCTTCATCTGTGCCACCGACTCTACTGTGTCTTGGAGCTGAAACGCGTTCTTCTCCTGTTTGTCTGCAGCCTGGCGCCGGCATCTTCTGATAGTCACATGGGAGATCGGCGCATCATGATCGGCGCATCAAATGATAAAACGTAATTCTAAAGACAAAAGAATAAACCACCGATGAAAGATGAAGTAGTGTGTAAATGGAAACAATGAAATCCACCTCTTCAGTGTGTAAAACCAATAAGCGACACCCAATGTCAAGGAGATCCTTGAATTATTTGGCATCTGGATAGCAAGTTTGATTGTAATGCTGGATATACAGTATAATATGCATCTGGTGAGCCTTTCCATTAACATTGGGCGTCGCTTATTGGTTTTATACACTGAAGAGGTGGATTTCATTGTTTCCATTTATACACTACTTCACCTTTCATCATTGTTTTCTTTCTTTTGTCTTTAGAATTACGTTTTATCACTTGATAAGGCACTATGTGCCCTTTTTTGTGTGCTTTTCTTTTAGGTTGTTAATAGAAAATCTTGTTTGAGTTTAATAATCTTAAGGGTATCTAAACACAGAAGATAAACTATTGTCAGTTTGTAAAACACAAGCTATTAGATGTTGTGGAACATTCAGTTGTATTGGATATGTAATTGTAACAGAGGAAACTGCAGCATTATGCAAAAGCAGGAACAGAATTGAGCCTACTGAGATCCCATTCACACTAAAGTGCCAGTGTGTGGAACATGTCAGTGATGAATTTGCAGACCTGTAAATGTTGAGACTTAACAAGCAAAGACTGTTGAGCTAAAGGTCTTTTCAGTAGTCTGTATAATAGTATTGACTGACAGAGGAGCTGAGGGGATGGCATTGTACTGTGCTCTACCTGCACAGTCAGTTTTTGTGCTTTGCCCATGTTTGTAGCCTATTGAAGCACGCTGTCTGCTGCTGCTGCTAAGAGCTGTTGGTTAATTACAGTGTATTGGAGAGTGCATGTGCTCTAGTACGCAGAAACGACAAGGTTTTCACAAGGAGTGAGAGTAGGGAGGCAAATATAGTTTATGTTTTGGTTATTATAAGCTAAACTGCCAGTATACTTTCAGACATATGCATGGGTTCAATTCTGAACAAACTTGGCAAATATTTATTTAAAATAAAATATTTTGATGTCATTGTCACGGGCAGAATGTGGACCCTCTGTACCAGCTTGGGGTTTGACTTAGGTACACTGCGGGGCGCGGAGTCTAAGGAGTCCCTGGTCTTCGCCTTTAACCTCCGCAAGGAGGTACTGGTCTTAGCTGCAAGGATCTCCCAGCTCGCGACTCCTGAGCGTACCCCCCAAGGTAGTTGCTGGAGCGATGACTGTAACGAGCCGTAGGATATGATACTTGAGACAGCAGGACAGAGCAGGAATACTTGGAACAGTAGAACAGTGCAGGAACACTAGGAATAGCAGAACTGGGCAGGTACACTGTCACTTTAATAAATAATAGGGGAACCAGGAACTAGACACTGGGCAACACTTGTATAATAAAGGTAAATATCAGACTTCAATGTAACAAGGACTGTAACGCATAGGGACCTTACAAGCTGGAAGCTTAGGCACCGAATGCCCAAGCTGTCCAGCTTTTAAATCTCCCGCTGCGTCCAGATGCAGCGGGAGCGCTCCCAACACGAATGTGTCATGGGATCGTGACGGCAGCATGCACGCTGCCGGCCCTGCTTAAATACCTGGCAGGTGCGGCTTGTGCGCCTAAAGACAGTGCACCCGGGTCCCCTTGCCATGTAAGAGACGGCGGCAACGCCGACCGTCACAGTCATCTACCTGGCTGTAATCGTTAAAGTTGGCAGGGAAACAAAAAGATAACTAAAACCACAATCTTTTATTGTGCCTAAGCTGTGCAGCTACATACCACCCACAAATCTCTTCCTGCATTAAATTAGCAAACTCATTTAAAAGGCTTGTTTAGTCTAGTGGTGCTTAGGAAGTGGATTGCTATTTACCAATAGAAGTATTAGCTTCCAGCGCTGCCCCTGCTCTCTGCTAAACTGCCGAAACCATCTTCTTTATCCAGCTGCCACAGTCCTCGTGGTTATTGCACGTTAATAAATGTGCCCACTAGTGTCTGTATTTTATTATACAGTAGCTGCCATTGTTTCATTATATTAAGATTTCACTTATTTTGGAGTGAACAAAGATAGCTTAAATGTAAACTTAATGTAAGTTGATAATATGGTTATACAATCAAAGCTTTTTAAATGGATACTTGTCATGAGATATATAAAAGATTTATTTCACTAAAATTAGCGTGGACTATATGTCATTTAGCTTTGTTAAAAAATAATTACAAATGTTTTAATATTCCGGAAAATGGATTGTGACCTTTTGTGCTTGAATAGGGAAGTGTGTGTTCTTGGTTCTTGGGAGACTTTTACTACTTCCTTCCTGGCAAAATCCCAGCTCCCTCTCTTTTACATCTGAAATTCTAAATAGTCTCAGATTTGAGACAATAGACATACAATACTTTGACAAAAAAAAATGCATTTTATCCTAAGGGTTGTACAGATTACAATCTTGGTACTATTGGCTGGAGAGGCCTAATCAGATTTCTGCAGGAAAAGTTGAAGTTCTGCTTTAACACCACTGCAATTAAGAAAACTGGATCTTTTATATTAAAGTTTAAAATGACTAATCATGATTTCATATGAACGAAGGTTTTAAAAGATTAAAAATGGGGTGACTGTGTGATTACTACATCTCTTTAATTTGGTGAAATTGTACCGGAATCTTGGCATAACAGCAAGGTTGTATTGGTTATCAATGTGTTAGAAAACATTCAATTCATAGTAACGTTTGTTTAGAGATCAATAGCCCAGTTGTTTGGGAATAGACTATTTATACTACATATTGGATAAAGCATTTTGTGCATATTCTGTATACAGTACAGCAAACCTTTGCTTTCTATAGGAAGAGAGTGTTGGCGTCTATGCAAGATGCTACATTATAGTCTGGTCTGTCTTTGTATATTAATAACCACTGGTGTCTTGAACTGGTGGACAAGCTGCCTTATCTTGTAAATTCATATCCTGTCTCCTTATTAGCTTGTACAGACAGTGTCTGAATAGAATTAACTGTTATTAACTGCATTTTACATGCGGTAAAATTGGAAATCTTGATGTTCTTCATGGGTACCTGCAAACCCCACAATTCAGTTGTTAGGATGTCAATTTTCCACTAGGTGAGAACTAGATCACTAGGTCAGACCCACAGGCATCATCCTCAGGACATGAGTCAGCATCATTATGCCTTATCAATCCTACTTTTCCCTGAAGCTTTTTGGTACACCATAGATAGTAGAGTTAAGAAAGAAATAGGGCTTGCATTGAATGTAAATGTGAAGACTAATTGCACCTTACAACCATTTCTTTAGAATGACATTGTTCTATATATGACTTCAGTAATGGTTAAAGAAAATTTCAGCTACCAGGAGTAAGCGGGGGACTACGATAATCACAATCTTACTGAGCACTTCGCATCACTTTTCGTTCGCGTGCACAGGTATTTCAACTATTGACCAATGGCGAAGTGTTTCGCAGTCGTGAACTTGACAAGGCATAGTGCTCCAAATTTACCAGTTTGACTTCGACACAGAGTGGCGAATTGGGGGGTTGATGGCAGGGCTCTGGTGTGGCTTAAGGTGACTCGTTCATTCAAAAGTAACAATGGTGACTGTGACTAAATAAGTCTATTACTTAACATAAGGACAAGGTGACATAAAAATCAATGAAATATTCACTTATATACAGTTAGTGGCACATTGTGAGGATGAACTAGGGACAGGG
>WMED01010888.1:0-11408 GCA_019650415.1 Pipa parva | reverse complement strand
CCTGGGCAGGCGGCGCCCCTAGCATTTGCCTACTCTGACTAATGGCAGAGCCGGCACTGCATATAATACTAAGCCAATTGCTGACACAAATAGTTAAAAAAAAATTATTGAATAAATAATACTTGATGATTGTTTCTCTTAATTAGTTTTCCTGAGAGCTGACATTTTCCTCTCTCTCCTTTCTGTTCTTCATGAGAAGAAAAATCTGCCTGACTACTATTGGTTAAGCAGTGTGTTGAATTTTTGGCCACATAAATTAAGTTGGAATGCAGGAGATGCAGGGAAAGGTGACTTGTGCACATGTGCTAAGTACAAAGTTTGTAGTAAGTAGGGCAAAGATGTCTGAGAGAGGGTACCTTTTTATAGAAAACTGGCCAGTACATGTTACACACACATTTCCAAGTGTGGGAGTTTATTAGTGCTGCCTATTCAATCATTCTGCATCACATGAAACAGCTACTGGGGAGAAATGCTTCTCACGAAGGTATAGTACTGCATATGTAAAGATGTAATCTGACTACAGTTCTCCTTTAATATACTAAACTAAGCTAATGTACAGTTTACAGCCCATCTGTTTTATGGGGGTTATTCTCTAAAGTCCAAATTGTCACGTAAAGGTGTGAATTCGCAAGCTAAAGACAGTTGCAATAGACTGCTACTGTCACGTCTTTATAATGAGAATATTGTCGAAGTCGCAACTTTACTATGGAAATATTGTTACAGTCGTGACTTTACAATGGGAGAATTGTTGCAGTTGCAGATATGCTATGGGAATCCGCTGGCTGAGAATTCGACAGTCGAATTCGGACTTCAGAGAATAAACCCCTATATCTACAATACCCCTATCTGCAACCACTCTTCTAAATATCTGCTTTCCTGCACCTTTTCATCATTTTGCCTGATTTATTTCATGCCATGCTATAATGAAGATAGTGGTTCCACCCACCACGGGTTAAGACAAACAAATTTCTCTGTGTTGATCAAGAACACCTAATTGCTGTTTTGAGAACACCCAATATTTATCAAAAACAATGTGACTGCTTGTAGGCAGGCAAATGCAGTCAAAAACACGAGTGCCATGAACTTATTGCATTAGCCCATTCCATTTGGTAAAAGAAAGATATTGGAGAGTTAAGAGATATTGAGGTATTGTCAATCATAGGGCTAGCTGCCAACAAAGATGACATTCTGTGAGTACAGTGCATAGCCACAAACCATTTTCATCCAGAACTGTTCTGATCCACAACCACCTTTATTAAATAGTGCTTTGGCCTTCCTGCATATGCTCTGCTACATTCATTGTTTTGTTTTGTTTTTTAACTACATCTACTCCACTGGACATTTAACAGATTATCAGGGCTCTAGGGTAATGTGCAGTGTAACTAAAGGGCCATTGGTCATATAAATGGATTACAGAACAAGGTTGGTATTAAAGAGGGATTTGTCTAAAACCTACCCACATTAATAATATTACCAGTATTGCACCTAGTCTTCACATACAATAAACAAGTATTTTCTGACTTATTTTTGCTTGACCTTGTACTAATCTGTTATTATATGTTACTGTTCTGAATGCATTTTCATACCAACATAAAAGAAGTCATAACAATACACTTTACAGCTTTGCTTTATAGGGGATGAGATTATTCTTTGCTTTGTAGTTGGTATTATTCTGTAAGTTGATCCATAACAAATAGCACTGCATGGGAAAAAAAAAAGAAATTGTTGACTTGATTTCTGTCTATGTAAATATCATGCTTGTCTAGGACTTTTTATATTTATTTATTTTTAGGAAGGTCTTTCTTCTTTGAACCTGAGAAGGCCAGGGGGAAATATCTGGTACAGTTCAGTGGTAAAGGGAAATCTTTAAACAGTCTAAGGTCTTTTACCCTGGCACTGTTTTCACTTATAGTTATTTTCTTATAGGGGCTAAATAAATTGCTTTTAACCATGACCTGACTCTGACCCTAACAGTTCCATATTTCCGTCTTGTACTTAGCACCTGACTAAACACAAGGCTATTAGAGGCCAGTATGTTATAACATTGATAGAATAACTAGTAGTACAACAATATGCAAGCAATTTTATTACAAAAGAGACCAGTTGATGATGCATTATTCACTTGGGACTGATGCAGTCTGCCATTGCCAGCCTTTTTTGTATTTGTACATTACAGATGAGTCTATAGCACACAAAACAGCAGGTTGAAAAAAATGATTTAGCTGGTCTATTTCTACTGCGTTTGAAATAATATCTTACTTTTTCTGAATCAGCATTTCTCGAAAGTACCCCCAGGTGCTAAAGTGTAAATCATCAATGGTACAACATTTTCTGGGCTTTCACAATTGTAATTTAAATGTTTATTGGAAATGATTTACTTGTTAGACAAAGTTTGTATTTTAGCGTTTTAAATACATTTTTTAGTTAAAAAAATAAAATCATTATCACAAATAAGTATTTATTGAAACACAGCATTTGTGTTTACTTTTCTAGTGTCTAATGACTATTAGCTACAGGGAGATTTTAGAGCATTTTGTTTTGTACAAGTTAAATAATGAATCGTAATGTAAGTTTCTACATTTTTCTTTAGAGGATTACGGGTAAAGAAAGTTTTTTGATGCCAGATTTAGGGGGTAATTTAGCATAGTCTGAACTTACCCCCTGATCCTTCGCCTCTGTTCGCACAGACTGTTACACATTCGCTGAGTCCTGCCCGCGGACATCAGTGAATGCATAACAGTCTCTGCGTACTGATGCGAAGGATTGGAGGGTACGTTCGCTCTTTGCTGAATTACCCCTTTAATGTGTAAGTTTTTTTTCATGCCATTCCTTTTATTATGACATACTGGGATTTATGTACCTATATTGAATAAAACAGGTAATTATAGGATACATAAACTGATTTGCTAAATTTCTTCAACACATTGTTTTGAGCTCAGTCGTTTTTACATCAACCATCAAGATTTTGTTCTCTATAAGACAATGAAATATGGTTTTGTGCCCACCGTAGTAAAATTATAAATCTAGAGTAGCATTTGTTTATTTGGCTCCATACAATCATGTCTTTACTCAAGGCTCAGTAAAATTCTCTATAGGGCCAGGTGCTCAACCAATCAACAATATAAAAGTGTATGTGGCAAGTAACTTTATCTCATGGATGAGACTATAATACAAATCAGCAGGGTATGCTATTAATTTTATTAAGGGAAGGTTACTGCCTTATTAAGGGAAAAAAATGCTGAAAAATGAGTAGACTAGTCAAGGTAGCAACATAGCTCATTCTCTATATAAACATAAACAAAATGTGTTTTCTGAGTGATGAAAATACTCTCAAAAAGTGAAAACACATGCAATATGTTTCTGTTCCATGAAAATCAAAATGATGTGGATAAATTGTCCATATTTCTGGCTACATGTGTGGTAAAATAATATATACCTCATTTTAAGCTTACATTGTACTATATTTAAATGTATTTGAATTTATGTGTAGGCCTTTTATGTCTTCATGTTATTGAGGCATTATTCTTTATGCGATTCCATTTATGGGATATCTGGGTTTTTATTTTCTCTTGGATATAGTATATAAACATTTATAAGTCATTAGATCACTTTAAGAGGGGAATTCACCATTGAGTGAAGTGAGCTCCGAATCCTTTGGCTCACTTCGCACTGACTGATCTGCACTCGCTGATGTCCTGCACGCGGACATCAGCGAGTGCTTTAAAGGGATTCCAGTCTCAGCGAGGCAACTCTTTTGGTCTTGCTGAGACTGGAATCCCTTTAATGCGCTCACTGATGTCCACGTGCAGGACATCAGCGAGAGCAGATCAGTCAGTCCGAAGTGAGGTGAAGGATTCGGAGCTCACTTCGCTGAATGGTGAATTCCCCCTTAAATGTACATAAAATGGTTCATGGAGGCTCATTTTAATTCAAAAATACTTTATCTCTTTGATATTTGCTTGTTATGTTCTACAGTATATCTGTATTAATGGGTCATTTTTTTAAATCAACATTACCCGAAATTTGGAGGTAAATACATAGCTAATATACAAATCTATCAGTGCCAACTGTAATAACATTTTGTCAAACACAACAGAGTCAGAAACTACCTTGCTGGTAACCATGACTATACTGTGAGGCATGTGGTCAGCAAAGTGAGTATATTAAATAAAATAAAAAGTTGTCTGATCTTTGCTGATATCTGGTGCCTGGATAGTAGACATTTTATATTCTGTTTTGTAAAAAAAACTGTTTTAGGTTTAGAATTCACAGAGTCTCTATGCTCAGCATAATGGAGTAATTTGAATTTCAACTTTTAATACACAAAAATAGATTTTCTTGTTCCATCCATATTTCCTTCTATTCTGGTTAATAATCATATTCCTGTTGACAAACTAAATCCCATATTAGAAGTGAAAGTGTGATATAATGCATTATAATGGCAAAGGGTTTATTTGAAGTTCAAAAGTCTTATTTTACACATTCACTCAAGAAATGTATATTTTTAGTCAAATAAGGGCTAATTGAGCTGAACTACTGCATGGGGCACCAGGCTTTAAGGGATATGACCAGGTCACATAGTCAATCTGTTAACCCAAATGCAGGAGGCAGCTAGTGTGTAGAGGCACACACTGGTGCATCTAACACCTCCATTATGTTTCATTAATATGTGTCCACTAAATAAAAAATAATGATTTCAAGAACAAGAAAAGTGGCGGGCCAGTGGAAGACAGATCTAGAAAATAGAGCTGTATGAAGCAAAATCATTTTTACTTAATCACTTTCACCATATTTTCCCTTTTTTTTGTAAATGTTTACTACTATTTACAAATTCTCTGGTGTTGCCTTTATGAAATGCATATTTCATGTGAATTTTTTTAAAATAAATTGATCAATGTATTTTTAATCATTTTGTTCTAATTACATTTTACAATAAAAATTGTATATTCCAATCTGACAATGCCCGTCAATCCAAATTACAGCATATAATGGGAGAAAATGGAATTAACACTGCTAGACAATAATGGGTAAATGAAGCATCTCAAAGACATAATATTGTCCTTATTGAATTTAGGCATACATAAATTTGAGCATTTTTAACAGACAAGGAATAGAAATCAGTATAATAAAAATTCTAGTAAAATACCAAACATAAAATAATAAAATTAAATTAGTGGAGGTAAGTTCTTTGCAGTTATGAACAACATATGCACAGAGCTAACATATGTAGAGTGTTTGTGGCAGGGCCAGGCCAAGTTTTTTTGGCGTCCTAGGCGAAGTAATGAAATTGTGCCCCCCCCCCCAGTCCTTGATGACTGACACACCTGCATAATAATCCCACTTTCAGACTCTCAGCCTGCTGCACTGCTTAGTAGGCTAGTAGTGCTTCTATGCAGTGGTAGCCCGATGATCTGATTCTTATCCTCTGTGAACTGCTCTGTCTGGGAGCTCAGGAGATTAGAATCAGATCATCGCCACCTCTGCATAGAAGTACTAACAGAGTGCAGTTGTCTTACTCTCCAGCACTCCTATTAGGATGTCATCCTCAAGTGCTCCCACTTGGCCTTGTATAATCCCCATAGGCATGTATAGTTCTTTTCATTTCTTGCCCCACAACACCCCCATACTGTGCTTCCCCAGCAACCCTCCTCCCATACTTTGCTGTCCCCACAACCCCCTTCCCACACTTTACAGCCCCCACAACCCTCTTCCCACACATTGCTTCCCCTGCAACCCCCTCCCACACGTTGCTGCCCCTGCAAAACTCTCTCTCACATTGTGCTGCTCCTGCAACCCCCGTTCCACACTGTGCTGCCCCACAACCCCCTTTCCACACTGTGCTGTCCCCACACCCCTCTTCCCACACTGTAATTCCCCCACACCCCCTTCCCACACTGTGCTGCCTCCCCAAACCTCCTTCTCACACTTCGTTTCCCCAACCCCATCT
Source organism: Pipa parva (assembly GCA_019650415.1). Lineage (NCBI taxonomy): Eukaryota > Metazoa > Chordata > Amphibia > Anura > Pipidae > Pipa > Pipa parva. The sequence continues at coordinate 5,461 of WMED01010888.1, read as the reverse complement.
CACACTTTTTTTCCCAGAAGGCCCTTCCCACTCTGTGCTTCCCCCACAATCCCCTCCCACACTTGCTTAACCACAACCCCTCTCCCACACTTGCTTCGCCCACAAACACCCCTCCTACACTTGCATCCCCCACAGTCTCCCCTCCCACACTTGCTTCCCCCTCCTTCCTAGTCCATACCCTCTGAAGAAGGGGGGGCTACCTTAGTACTGGACTCCCTCCTTTCCCCTGTTCTTACCTCCTCCTCAGAACAGCTGTCTATGCTGTAGCGCTTAGCACTACAGCGTCCCTCCTCCCGGCAATGATGTCATTTCCTGTAAGTGCCAGGAAGTTACATCATTACAGGAGAGGAAGGAATGCTGTAGCGCTGAGCACTACAGCAGTGACAGCTGGGCTGAGGAGGTGGTAGGTAAGGACAGGGGAAAGGAAAGGGGCCAGTACTAAGATAGCAACCCCCGTCCTGCTGCGCCTTAGGCAGCCACCTACCTTGCCTTCCCCTAGGCCCTGACCCTGGTTTGTGGTATAGATCAGTCTCCCCTTAAAGTTTCAAGTATAACTGGTATTCTACCAGTGTCTACAGGAGACGTGCCTCTAGAGCAAGTAAATCACATTGTTCTTAGGTCCATGAATCTGCAGTTTTATATGTCCAGTGGCAAGAAGCAAGTCCCAGAAGATGAACTCCACATTTAGTAAAGTCAAACATGTTTTTCAACTAGTAAATGCAGGAGACAGCCTATGTAAAAAGATATCTTTGTCTTCTCACATTTACATAGCTTTTCAAAAACTAAAATAAAATAATTCTCCACCCTTAGATTGGTGAAAACCCATTATTCCCTATGGTGCTGGTCATTTAACCTTAGTCCAAAATATTTTCCTATTGAAAGAAATATCTATTTTGATCTATAATGGAACCTCATAGAAAAGCATTGCAAAGTATGCTCCTGTTAACAGATTGATATTTATCAATAAAGATTTATTGTTATGGAAAAACATTTTTATTAATCCTTTGTAAATCAGAAAGTACAGAGGAAAAAAAATAGACATAGAAATTGGGTGAAATAAATCAATATGGTTAAATTGGTCTTAGCAAATATGCCCCAAAGGGGCATATTCATTAAAGTGAAAATTCTGCAGTGAAAGTGAATTTGTGTTACTTCGGGTTACTATGTTCTGATGGAAGCAGTCACTACTCCTTATTAATTAAACAATGGATTGCCTTGCTGAGAGCATGTTGATCACTATTTCATAAGTAGTGGAGCATAATTAGTTGGACAGAAAGTGTTGTCAACTTAAAACCCTAGCCTTCAGCACACCCTAATGCGTTTAGTGATGTCATTGCATTGCGCGTCACGTGATGTAGTTCAGGCAAGGCGTCGCCACACAGGTGCCTCTATATAAAAGGGACCTGCATACACTACTGCTAGCCTTAGTAAAGTCAAGTCATCTTTACAATTTCACTTTAACTGTATCAAGTGATTTTTAAGCCACAGCCCTGCCATCATCCCCCCTACTTTAACACTTTAATGTGGCAAATTCAGAGCAGTACACCTTCCTGAATCTGCACATCATCACTTGCTAAATAGATGAAAGTTGAGTGCATGCAAGGTAATGTGAAGAGCTCTGCAAGTCCATGACCATCATAAGGTGTCGAACTAGTTGCAAATTTGCGATGTTTAATGAATGGGTGGAGTCAGAAACCTGAATGCGACTGTTCCGAATTTTCTAAGTAAGCCCCAACATTTTTACAAGTGCTGTATTTAAATAGCTGCCATACCAATCCAAAAGGGAATTTTGATATTTCTAGCGTTACTGGCCTTTCAAATTCGTTAAAAAAAAAAAAGATCCCCATCACATTAGCAACTACAAAACAATTCACTACAATCCGCTACTTGCAGAATGTGCCTATTCATCAAAGAGCATAATTACAATACAGTGCAGTGGAGAGAAAAGGTTTTATTGGGAACTGCATTAATGTATAGTGTGGTGGAATAGGCAGTCACAAATCATGCAGTATTATAAATAAAAACTGTCAAAGGGGTCACTTTTCCTTGCATGCTATGACAGTTAGACCTAAATTCTGAATGTTGTGGTAAAATTATATATTTTTTTTTCAGAACGAATAAAACTGAGCTTTTTTTGCTTGGGATTAATGGAATAAATGACAATAAAATCATATTTTACTGTGTTGCCAAAGCACATTGCTGTGGAGTCTTAGAAAATAGGACATGAATATGATATTATTTCAAAATGGTGTTTATAAATCATAAGTGAAAACTGGTGAGTGTGATTTAGTAGAGATCAATAGAAACTGAAATTGCAGCATATTAGATTCATCACAGAAGACTCACAGGTAAAGAAAATTCAACAATCTGTCATATAAAACACGTCTTTGCAAATAATCATACATAAAAATCTTAACAGTGTCTAGATTGCAGCTACAGACTCAACATTCTAAAGAAAGACATTAAAAATGGGTCACTTTATCTTCAACATGTTTAAATTGCTAGTGATACATATCTATATAGTTTCATATAAAAAAAACACATACACACACTATATATACATGCACACACTATATATACATGCACACACTATATATTCATACATACACTATATATTCATACACACACTATATATGCATACACACACTATATATTCATACACACAGTATATATGCATACACACACTATATATTCATACACACACTATATATTCATACACACACTATATATGCATACACACACTATATATTCATACACACACTATATATTCATACACACACCAGCATCATCTCACAACTATTGTTAACTCGATCTCGAAAAAAAAAATCTCGCGAGAACAATACGAGATTTCACTCAGTAAACTCAGAAAGACTGAGGAGGTTATTCAATAAAGTCCGAATTGTTGGGTATATGTGCGAATTCGCCAGATAAAGACAGTTGCAATAGGCTGCTATTGTCACAGACACATCTTTATAACAAGAAAATTGTCGCAGTCGCGACTTTATTATGGGAAAATTGTCGCAACATTAACATTAAAAAATTATCGTGATTTTACAATGGGGAAATTGTAGCGGATTTGCTATGGGAATCCGCTGTTTGCGAATTCGACAGTTGAAATCGCACCTGGTGAATAACCCCCAGAGAGCGGTCTTTCTGAGTTTAAAGGAACAGTCCAGCCTGATTAATAAAAAGTAATGCGTGTTGTAAATGCATAATACATTTTTTTCTAATATACTTAGTCAGTGTTTTATGTGAGGAAAGGTATTAATTATTCCATCTGTGTAGCAGTACTCGGCTCCTTATGTGTTTACTTCCTGGTTGGATTCTTGTGCCACTGACACAACGGCGTCTCAGGAAGGTCAAAATTCATAGTTAATGGATTACCATAGGCAGTTACAATACTTACAGCTAATGGTGTATACTGTCAGTAGCAAACTCTGATATTGAGCATGAGAGAGAGATCAAATCCATATAAAAATAAAGTCAATGTTTCAGCCCTTTCTTTAACAATTGCTTGTGCTTGGTTAACTACACCTTTCAGAGTTAAAAAAAAAAAAGGGTGGATGACAGTTTAAAGGTTCTGATTGGTTATTTAGCATTATCCAGCCTGTCAGTCAATTCCTTAACTCTGAACAGGAAGTGGCTGAGAGAGGGGAGGAGCTTCAGAAACAAACTGGTGCTAAATTGTGAAGGGTGGAAATAAATAAATAATTGATATGACAGAAATCATTTATTTAACTTTTATTTAACAGTGCTAAACAGACAGAAAATAACTGTTGGTGCCTAAACTGTTCCTTTAATAAATTTCCTCTCTGTGTCTAAGTATCCCTTTTTTATTGGTGTCGCATATTTTTTATTTATTTAAGATATTATTTGCAAAGCTAGGCTTGGACAGCATGTATATGCACAAATACATTTGCACTTAAATCTAGCTAGCCAACAAATATGATTTGTTGAAAAGTTTTGCTGAAAAGGAGAATAGTCTCCAAATTATGATTATTATAAGCTTTCAATGGATAATAATTAAGAAGAAGTATTAAGTTACTAGCCAGGAAGTAAGAGAATATCAAGTTTAGGCAATGGTGCTGACAGGTCCATGGAAACAGCAATGAGACATTTATTTTCTACTGTTTTACTGATTTATTCATTGTTTGTTCTGAGAAAATCTCATGGATAGCACAACAGCTGGCTCCAAATGCAGACCTTCATTATTATCTATACTACATTAATAAAAAAAAAAAGCCCACTCACTAACAAAAAAAGATATTTATAAAACAGATGCAAACTTTCACTTCTTTAAGAGAGTTTCTACCACAGTCTGGTGAGAGATACAATTTTCCTGTCTCAAGGAGTGGATAAAGCAATATTCTCCTTAGCGTTTCCAATATCCTTTTGTGTGATCAATGGTTGTCATATCAACATGGATCAACCTTAGGCTGTACATATGCTGCTTGTAAATATCACACTTTATTGACAGGTGGCTGCAATATGTCCTGGCCCTTGGTTTTAGTATTCTGTATGAGTGGTTACCTAGGGGAGTAGGTAATTCTTTCCTTGTATCGGAAAAAGGCCTCTGCTTCCATGGTACGACCGTCGTAGTACCACATGCGGCAATGTATATCCAAAGAAAAAGATGCAGTCAGGGCCAGGTAGTGAACTACCAGTTGTTTTATTTACATACAGCCTTACATGTTTCGGGCACAGGGCCCTTTATCAAAGGATAAAGGGCCCTGTGCCCGAAACATGTAAGGTTGTATGTAAATAAAACAACTGGTAGTTTACTACCTGGCCTGACTGCTTCTCTTCGTTTGGATATACCTTGGTTTTGGTATTGCCAGTATACAATTTGACCCCCATTTATGTGCATATTTATCCCCATTTAAACAGAATTATAATGTGTAGAATTGGCATCACCTAGCTATAAATGTAAGCTTAACTAATTGAACACTTTATTTTGAAGGTGTTACAAGGTGGTCACGTATATCAACCAGAAGAACTTGTAATATACTGCATATAAAATTTATATTATATGGTTTATTAATACAGTGTTATTTATAATAAGAGATACATCCAAGTGTTTCAAAAGGAAATTGCTGGTGTAACATTTAAATGTTCTCCCCCAATGTGGTTCCCTAAAAAGGGGTGGAATTTAAGCTTCAGAAAGTTTGTACAGCCAATAAAGCCACTATCATTTGAGTCATCATATTTTAAAGCGAGTGTTATCTTTGCAAAGATTTCTAGACAGAATTTAGATTGCATCACATTAAATTAGGTATAAAATGTATTTAATTTAATTCAAACAGTAAATCCAGATGGTAAACTATAACACAGTCCAGTCCAGTGTAACACCTATCAAGTACCTCACTCTTGTAATATATACAAAAACAACTAATACTGTATACCTTAAATCAGAGGTCCCCAACCTTTTTTGCACCAGGGACTGGCTTTAAGCAAGACCAGT
>WMED01010887.1:0-10419 GCA_019650415.1 Pipa parva | reverse complement strand
CTGCAGGAAGTGCCGACCTCCAGGAGATCTCGAGATATCTGCGCTTGCTAGACAGGAAATTCAGAGTCTGGACTGATACCGGTACAATGATGACCCAGAAGATGACGGTAATAAATGTTCATTTAAGACACCCCCCGAAAATAAGACGTAGCACAACTTTTGGAGAAAAAATTAATATAAGACTGTGTCTTATTTTCGGGGAAACACGGTATAAACACCCGTATAAACAATAATACAACAAGTTGGCTCATGTGCCTGTTATTGCTAAACCCCGAGTTTATTTATTAAATGGCAATAGCAATGGAAACATCTTGCAACTAGCAGTTACTTTGCGCAGTTTAAAAAACAAGTTATTATGCAATGAGCATCTGGGTTTATTACACCTCTGCAGGAGTACTTATTTTAATGCCTTAGGGAGACACATTGTAGACATACATTGGCAAATGGGTGAGTTCTGTAGCAGAAATCACATTGGCTTCTTTGTTATAGTAGCCGATGATGTCACTGCGAAACAGAATAATCTGGAAGCCGATGGCACAAACTCGCTTCTGGTATGGGAAAACGCGAACGTCCTCGTTAACAAACAGGTAATGTCATTTCTCGATCTCTTCTATATTTAACTGACTTTAGGTGAGAAATTTACTAAACTTGGAAAGGTCTATTTCGGCCTTTATCGAGTTTATTCCTTGTAAATATCGCTGTTCCATTGGTAAATATCAATCAATATTTTTCGATTGATTTTTAAGAAATGAAACTTTTCGATTGGAATTTTCAATGGAAAAGTAGCCATACTTTACATTACTTTGTCTACTTTTCCTTTGAAAAATCAGATCGAAATGTTTAGTTCGTTAAAAATCGATCTAAAAATATTGATCGATGTTTACCGATCGAACAGCAATATTTTAATTGGTTAAAGGCAAGCAAAGCCCAGTTATTGAAAAATCTGTTCTCCTGAGGTGCAACTTCGCATTGTTTCCTCAGCTCTTTTCTCTAACGTGTAGGCTTTATTGTTGCCACTAATCCTGTCTCATTTTTTGGCCTCACATTTGATGCAGTTGAGAAAATGCAGCAAGAAGGGATATTGTACATATTACTTTCAATGTGTTTTCACAACCGCATATTTTACGGTATCAGCACAGTTGGAATATATGGTTGACTATAAATGCGTTAGAGCTATTTTCAGTTTTTTTGGCGTTGCTGTATTCTTAATGATTGACTCACATTTCCAGGATGACGCAATGAATCTGCAAGAGAAGCTACTGAATAACTCCATAGACAACACCGTCTGTTCGCCCATCTGGCTTTCCACTGACATAAAGAGCAACATTTTGAAGGCTCAGGTGGAAGCCAGTCAAAAGGTAAGGCCCCGTATTAATAGATGGCATCAGAAACTGGAACAGTTTTATTACATGGTAACTGCTCAGTATGTTGAGTTGTTAAAGAACTGAGGATGCTGGCAGTGATTTCGCCACATGCCCCATAGCTGTCTAATTGGGTTAGTCACGTCCTGCGCACTCTGACCTGCAGGAAGATTGGTGTAATGGGGAAATCTGTTCATTATAGCAGCGCATTGGTTGAACTCGTGTTCCCAGAATTCCCCATTGTTTGGAGCTGGCTTGCCATAGATTTCCTTTTATTTCTGAGATTTTCATCTTTTGCAGATTACAAGTGAGGATCTGGATTTGGGGAACAAGTGCTCAGCTCCCGAAGAATACTTCTCTGGGTACAGATAGGTTTTAGATTTCCCGCTATTACCTCTCCTAATTCCCTGGCTCCAGCATACATAGTGGATTCCCTGCTTCTGTTATTACAATCTGCTGCTTAACATATTAAGCAGCACGTCATAATAATATATTAAGCAGCAGGTCATAATAACATATTAAGCAGCAGGTCATAATAACATATTATTATGACCTGCTGCATAACTTGTTAATACTACGACCTGCTGCTTAACGTGTTAATATTACGACCTGCTGATTAGCGTGTTAATATTACGACCTGCTGATTAGCGTGTTAATATTACGACCTGCAGATTAACGTGTTTATATTATGACCTGCTGATTAACGTGCTTATATTACGACCTGCTGATTAACGTGTTAATATTACGACCTGCTGCTTAACATTCCCCTTTGCTACAGGAGAGTCCAGCTTTACTGCTTTACTTGCCTTTTCCACACCCCAGATTTACAGTTCTCCTTTCTAAGGCCTTATTTTTCAGAGGTCCATAGGCTCACACTAGTGTAAGGCACATGTTAGTACACAGCTTTATAATGTGATAACCGTCTGAAATCTCCAATCATTTAGGAACATCATGATGAAATTAAATAACACCTTTTCCACTCAACTAAACCAGGATCCAGCATATTTCAAGGCTCCCCCAGATCTTACGGCTAACATCTTTCTCAAGTAAGCATTTACAATTTGGCAAATAAAGTGTATTTCTGCATGGACCAATAATTACAAAAAATAAAAAATCACCATTTAGATTGACATGGCAGTTATTCAGATACAGCACTTGTAAAAATAGTGTCTTTGAAGTTGTTGAATTCATGAATTCCATCGTTTTCTGCCTGTTTTTATCTTTACTAATAGCAGCCATGTTGTTAAACAGACTTTACCCAGTCCCATTATTTTCTGTGTTCCTAGTTAATACGTATACAGGAAGTGAGGAAGAAAGACCATTTTTTTTCAAAGCTAAATATGCTACTTTGTATCCACAATTTAGAAGCACAGATTGAATATATATATATATATATATATATATATATATATATATATATATATATATATATATATATATTAACTATAAATGCATTCAAGCCCTTTACAATTTTGGTGTTGCATACCTATTATGCTTTTACCTTCTGCTTCAGTTGTTTTGTATGTATAATTTTATTTATAAAATGCCACAAATTTACGCAGTGCTGTACAATTCAGCAATACAAATATATTACAGACATGGGAAAAATGCATTGTACAATACAAGTATATTATCACAAGGATACTTCAGTTTAAGTGCCGAGTTGTGGTTGACACAAGGTTAGAGGTCCCTGCCCCATAGAGCTTACAATCTAGTGGAGAGGAAGACTTAAATACACAGAGGGGTGTAATAAGGGCTGTAACAATGTGCTGAAATACTGGTTAATAAATACAAATACTAAGCATAAATAACTAAGGATTAAATACATAAAAATCCCTCTGGGTCTCAAACCACAATGTTATAAATTAAATTATTTTAATATTACATTAGAGAAAGTATTAATGATAAAACAAAGCCACATCATTAAAACATTTATACTGGATGTCATTATGTCAATTCTACATATGTACATGAGCACATACAAGTATTGAAATTGAGTTGAGAAACGCAATTTCAATACTTGTATGTGCTCATGTACATATGTAGAATTGACATAATAAATATCTATCTAAACTGAAAATTTAATGACTAACAGGGGGGATTCCAATTCCCTGCTTAACCCCAAAGTGAATGGAAATGATTCATTTATTTTAGAAATGTTTTCAGTGATGACGTTAAATCACCCCAAGAAGAGTTCTTGGAGAGTCCTTCTTCACTCTTAACTCCCCCAGAGGAGGTGCCGGACGTTAAGGTGCGTGTCCTGTTGGTTTTATAAGGCATCTTAAATATTAAACCTGGGCTTTCTCATACATAGTATGTGTTTTACAATTACAATGTCACTAACAGAAATTTTCTCCAACAGACATTCCCCCACATGTTGTATGTTGTGCAGTTTCTCCAACAGGCATGCCCCCACATGTTGTGCAGTTTCTCCAATAGGCATGCCCCCACATGTTGTGCAGTTTCTCCAACAGCCATGCCCCCACATGTTGTGCAGTTTCCCCAACAGGCATACCCCCCACATGTTGTGCAGTTTCCCCACTACATAGCTTTCTCCTGCTGTACTGTACAGTTTGCAGGTAGTCATACAGTAAGCTGTGCAAGTTCCCCTTTTGTTTGTTTATTTACAGTATAAGATACACTATAGCCCAAAGATACTGATTTGCTGCTGCATAATATAGCAGTTTAGGCTGGCAGACCCTTTCAGTGTATCAGTTATAGTTAGGGGGCCTTAGTTCTTTAAACTGTTATGAACTGGATTGTCAACAAACAGCAGAAAGTCAACCTTTCCCTCAAGCAATATCACTTCTCTCTCTTTCTCTCATGTGGTTGTGTAACTTGCACACAATAAATATTAGCATTGTATGTCACTGTCTAGGGAAGTGGAATCCTGCTAGGGAACATTCTTCCATATTAAAATGAAAAAAAAAAGGTTTAAGAGCTATAATTTACCTTTAAGCGATCATTTCATGTTTAGCAAATAGCCATATAATCCAGACTTTTCTATTAAATACAAACAATGTAAGAACAGCAATATTAAAGTTAAAAAAATAAACTTTTGTTTACAACAACCTGGTTATTCCTGATCTTTGTTCCATTGCAGAGTACAACTGAAGACCTGGACAACCTTATAGCATCTCTGACTGAAAACCTCATCGATCTCACCAATGCCCCCCCTCAGGTACCACAATGAACAGATACACTGGGGTAGCCTGCCCTTCATGTGTGCCAAGAGTACAACTCCCAGCATTACCACCCAGCCTAAGTTGTCAGTGATTGCTGGGATTTGTTGTTATTTTTGTAACAGTATGCTCTTCCCTGCTTTAACGGATGTTTTTCCTAATCACTTGTTCCTTTTACACAGGCACCCTCTTACAAAACCATTACCCCCCGGTGGTTAGTACCGGTAAGTGCAGCAGGCTTTTGCGCCATAGCGAACATTGATTTTTTTATTTTTATAGTGAATAGAATCAAATTATTTGCTCAGGTTTTTTGTTAAATCATAGATTATTGGCCAAGGTTACAGTTCGTTTTAGGAAATCATATCAGAAAGTTGCCCATTGACCTCTACTGTACCACTGGCACAGATCTGTAACAGTAAAATGTCCGCTTGTTTATTTTCCCATGTACCAATACCTCTGGCAGTGTAATGGAATTGAACTGGCGAAAAGAGTTAACATGTGTTCCACATCAGTACAGCCATTAACTCAGTTACAGACAGGCCTCATTTCTGATTCCCAGAAAGCTTATTTTTATATATACACAGTGGTCACAACCCACACTAGAGCCACTTATCCTTTGTCAATGAACCAAGGGGTGGAAAACCTTTCTCTCTAGCCATTTTCCACTAGTCATTATGGGAAAACCTAGCAACCAGGTAGCGGTTTATATGCGCGATTCAGAACTAAAAATGTTAGTAAACAGAAACATTGAATGAAATGTGATGGTATTTTATTGCTCTTAGAAAGAATGTATCATCCATCCAGCCAATCCTGAACCTTGCTCTTTAGGCCAAGGTCCCAGTGGAATATCCCAGTCTGATACCCCCTGTCTGTCTTATCCTAGCAGAATACTACTGTGTCAAATGGACTTCTAACTGGGGAGAAAGTGAATGTGACAGACAACGTCCCCAACGTCACAGATTCAATGGATACAGCTCAGAGGTTGGCACGAAATTCCTGTCCTTTAACTGATTTATTTCATGCAGTTTTACAGGCTAAGGTTTGGTGATTTTGTTTGCTCCTGCTTATCTTTCCCATTGTCCTGCTGATGCATGTTTAGGCTTTTGTTTATGTAATCTGAGGGAAACACGCTAGTGCTTTGCACGAGAATTTATCAGTTTTTAGTAGGTCCAACTGCTCTCATGTGAATAATTCCCAGATCCATCTGAGCATGCACAGTCTGTTTTGCCAAAATTAGAGGGGTGGGTCTATTTGAGTGACCGACATCACTCACATAGACCAGGAAGTGAGCAGACTGGCAATGTATTCATCTGACTATCCTGGGCTGTGGATCGTCAGATGAAAACTATCACTTCATGTACTGTTGCTAGATCAATGAGGTAAGTATGATTTGCCACTATAGTTCCCCTTTAAATTTGCCCATTAACACTATGGGTTCCATACTCAGGCTGACGAGTTGTAACATGTGGCACCACTAGTCAATTCAACACTCGCATTCCAATTCATCCTGTAATACATGGAAACTAGACTTGCTGTGTTTTTAAAGTGAGTCACTCTAATCCAATTTAAATCCCTTGATTTTTTTTTTTACCTGAAACTGGATTTGACTTAACTCATGTTAAAATCCCAGTGCGTGATGCAATTCTGTATTTACTCAGGGTGTGTTTAATGCTGCAGGACACACTTACACTTAAAGGAAGAGCCTAATGTAGTTTTATATTCCTGCCAAAGGGGCTTATTCATCAAAGTGAGAATTTAACTCTCATCACTTTGGGTTGCTACGTTTCTGTATTCATGAATTATCTGCTCCTTATTCACTAAGCGGCAGATTCTGATAGTAAATTAGTGAATGGTGTTAGACGTAGCATATTGTGTAGTGCGGAGCGCTCAGTAAGACAGTAGGAGCCCTGCCATCAACCTCTTAATTCATCATCTTTATCTGGCAAAGTGAAAATGGCAAATCCAACACAGGACACCTTGCCTAATTCGCTTCTTCAATATACTCAGATGCTTGCTAATTAGCATAATTACCTGTGCACAGCACTCAAAGTGATGCCACTGCCGTAAACATCCGAGTTGGTTGCAAAGTCCCCGCATCACAGAGTGAATATGAGAAGATCAGGAAGTAGTGAATGGGTGCAAATTCTGACTTTAGCCAACTGTTCAGACTTTCATGAATAAGCCCCTAAGGGGGTAATTCATCAAGCAGCGAAGTGAGCTACGATGCGTTCGACTCACTTCGCTAATAGTAGTATGCGCATGCTGATGTCCTGTACGCGGACATCAGCATGCGCATTAAAGGGATTCCCGTCTCGGCAAGAACAAAAGATGAATTACCCCCTAAGTCTTTTGTGTTGGTGTTTCCTGCCATATAGCAAGGCTAGGATGCTGTTCATTGTCAGAAGGAAATAGAGATTGTCTCATGAGCAACAGCAGATCTCCCCACCCATATAGTGCAGTGACTAATCACTCAGAACTTGTATGCTTTTTTTAACATGCTATGTGATACAATGTTTTTAAAAATAGAAATAAAACCTTTATTTTAACGACCATATCTCTATAATCTCATTAATAAATCTCTCTTTTCCAGCACTGGAGTTTCCGATGGACATCCAAGGCCGAAGTGTTTACTCACCACTGAGCTCTAAGTCATCCGAGAAAGCTGGGAATACACTGGAACTTTCACAAATGCTGTAAAATCACTGTGAACAAGCGTTTTTTGTTGGGTTTTTTTTTTGCAGAACTAATGTGCAAAGGTTATTGTTAGTTCAGAAGATAAATCAAGGCACTGCCGGCTCCTTTGGATGCCCAGTGGCTGATTAAATCAAATCAAGCGCGAGTTTTTAATTATTTTTTACACTGGAATTTATTTTTTAATCCACTAGAATTGTCTCAAATATACCAAGGAGTGAACACGTTCCACTTAAATGTATAAAATTTCTATGAATATTCACTGCCTTATGACTATAACAAGCCTGTTATCACTGTCTGTAATGTTAAGTGGTAGCGGGGTGAGAGTTAATATTATCGCACTGTCTTACACAAATAGTTTGAAGTATGTTATTAATAGACCTGGGGATTGTATAAGTACTGGAACATGTCTGCAGGGAATACCTACACTAAGGATTTGAGTCATTCCATTGGTTCCTAGAAGGGACATTGAATCGACTACACAAGGATTCTGGGAAAATTAAAGTAATATAAGTTGAGTTTATATTTTCTTTCTGGGACTTATGAGTCTTACAGGTGAATCACTTAAATGACTAGTAAGTTCCTGCAGGCATCTTATCATTTTTATGGTTACTGGGCCACTCAGAACCATTAGTTCTAAAATGGATTTGCTTAAACGGGTATGCAAAATGAAAAATTGTTTTTTTGTTTTTTTTTTTTTATATTTCATTAGCTATCCTAAAGCAAATTTGTTTTTAATTCAGTTGTTATGCAGAGGAACAGCCTCGTATTTTCTTCTTTTTTTTTTTGACGTTAATTTAGAGAAATGTTTATTTCCAGTAAATAAATATCTGAACTTTTATTAGCCCTTACTTTTCCATTTAAAGGAATAATTCAGCTCAGGGTAGGCCTTCAGCACCCCAGTACTTAGCATTTATGTACAATAGTCTGAATGCTTCCTTTATGAAAACTGTATATACTAAAAAGCAGAATTGAGTTTTATTAGTAATTTAGTATGTTAAAGGGAGTCCCCTCTCCTTTATATGGTAGCAAAAACTGACATTAAAGTGCACCTGTCACCTCAAAACACTAATACTAATTTAGGTTGTACTAATGAAATAAAAGTTTTTGTAAATATAAATGTATTTTAACAAATGTACCTTTATACAGCGTTTCTCTCTGTCATCTTCCCTGTCAGCTTAACTTTTCTTTCCTGGGTTGGGCGGGGTTAAATGATTGACATTATAGTTTTTCCAATCAGATCCCTTAAATTACGATCTAGCAGAGATCTGATTGGAGGAACTATAATGTCAATCATCACTTAGCCCCACCCAACCCAACTCTGGAAAGAAAAGTCAGGCTGATGGAAGATGACAGAGAGAAACGCTGTATAAAGGTACATTTTTAAATACATTTATATTTACAAAAATGTTTATTTCATTAGTAGAACTTAAATTAGTATTAGAATTTAGAGGTGACAGGTGCACTTTAAGAAAAAGAGCTACATAGCTCATAACCCACAATACTCTCTGTGGCAGTAAGGGGCGCAGTTCCTCCTGTGTTTCAATTTTTTTCATTTAAACATTAATGTGTGAAATTCTGTATCTCATTTTCATGTGCTGCACCTACCGCTGCTTGTAACTTTTGCTGAGGTAGCAAGATTTTGTAAGTGTTAATTTGTATTTTATTTTACTGGGAAAATAGTGAGCCGGAATAATTTAGCATTTTATAAGCTAGGAAGTGACGCCCAACACTGACTTGGTAGCACCAATATGGGGAAAAACTTTACTTGTTACTGATGATTAGTGGTAATTTGAACCCCCCTGTTTAAAATGTTGTGATAGGAAACTGTAACCTATAGAGCGACGGTTATCAGGGGAATAGCAAATACAACCACTGTAATAGACAAAGCTAATATGTTCATCTTATACTATTTATACCTCACTTAGGCCGGTTTCGGTTTCGGTTAAAGAATGTTACTAATGTTGCAGCATGGTGTTTAGAAAAGAACGAATTCTTCTAGTTTCAAATGACGTAACTGAATATTCATAGCTTGGTGTACAGAGGTTGTGGCTGTTTATCATAGACAAGGCATTGTATTACTCTGCCTTTAATGACAATCGGGAGCAGGAATTTTAATATTCCATTTATTTGCCATTAACAGCAATAAAGTGTTATTACATATTTCCCCTTGTACGTATTAATTGCCTTGTTTAAAGGATAAAGTGCCCAGCCAGTTCAATTAAGATAATACAGATTCATGACTGGGGTCAGAAAGCGGGGAGAATCGTAAAGAATTTACTGAAGGTTTCTGTAATGTGAAAGTTTATAAGATCATAAACTGTTTTTATTTTGGGGAATTTTTAATTTATATTTCTAATGACTGCGCAATTTTTGTAAAATGAAATATTTAAACATGTACCCTATATTATTATCCATCTGCTCTTTGCACAGGTCATTTAGCTGTAGCAAAGTACTTCAGGCTGTAGGAGATTCCCAAACTGCAGTGAAGAAAACAGATAAAATAGAATAGAAATATGTATGGACGGAATATTACTGAGAATCTGCCTACTTTTTCATACCATAACATGACTACCCCTGTGCTTGGTACTTCTCTTTTTGTAGCCGCTATGAAATACTGTTCACACTGTCCCCTATTTTGGTGGAACAGTCCCAATTTTTAATACAAGAACAGTGGTGGGATTTAAGCCAAAGGGAAGGAGTAAGATTTTGAAATGAGGTTTTGCCTCACTGGGGGTTTAATGTGGTATAGAATGAACTGTTAGACTATGGCCCCACTTCTCACTCCCACTTTATTTCTTTTATATATGGAGATGGTGTAAGTTGTAGTAGTAGTCCGCTTGCCCAATCAGCTGTGGGCACAATGGACATTGTTATGTTTATGGAAGGGAATTATAGCAGCGATAGCCTTTTGCAGAAAACTATATCAAAGGCAAAGATGAAACATTGTTATGTCATATAAATAACACATAGAGATCATTGTAAACATGTGTTATTCATTAGGTGGTTTGTAGTGTTTTAAAGGGAATAAAATCTCTACTTATGAGCACAGGATTTTGTAGGAATTTAAACCATGGATTAGTCTCCTCTCTCGTTATGCCAGCTGCAATGGGGTATTTGGGGCAAAAGCCATGAGGTTTGCCTGGGCATTATAAGTTTCTTATTCATTACAAACCTCACAAATG